>PVKB01004559.1:0-135575 GCA_004027205.1 Ctenodactylus gundi
CATCGGAGGACATGGAGGCCGGCCTGCCGCTGTCAATGGGAGTACCGTCCTAGCACAGGATCATGAAGTAGGCAGAGAAGAACATGAGGGCACGTGGGTGGCACCCTTCAGGAAAGGCAGGAGGCTAAGTGAGCTATGGCTGAGAGAATGCAGAATCATGGAGGAGTGGGTACCCTGGGCGCAGGGACCGTGACCAGGATTTTGGCTTGGACTCTGGGGACCTGGAGGAAGGAGGGCAGGGGCTGGATTAGCAGACGGCTGTCACTGAGGGGCTTCTAAGTCATGCCTGTGGCCTCTGTGTTGATAAGGGGCAGAACAGGGAGAAGGGTTGGATCAGGGAGCAGAAGCAGAAGCCTCCGGACTGGTGTGGTTGGTTTGGGTCTGCGGTAGCCCTCAGAATCCCCATGTTTGGAAGGCGATTCAGTCCCAGGGTTAGTTAGCCTATTTCTGATGTTGGTCGGAAGGAGGTGGTCACTGCATTCTCTTGTTGACCCTGAAGGGCTGGATTGAAAGGAGGCGACCTGAAGGTGTATGCTAGGTCCACCCCTCCTCTGCTCCCTGCTGCCAGCTGCCCGTGAGTGGACCCAAGACCTCCTGACTGTAAACTAAAATTATCTTTTCCTTCCTCAAGCAGGTTCTGTGTCCCAGCAACAAAGAACCGATTCAGACAGCCCCCACCAGCATGTTCATCTCATGGCTTGTGCTCACTAGGGTACACGGGACACCCCACGATCATCACATCCAGGGCCCAAACCGTCTTCTGCCCCAGCCCCTGCCCTAAAGTCGCTCCCCCCTCCTAAGGCCTTGCAGAGAGGAGAGGCACTGCGAATCTTCCAGTGTTCCCTACCCTGTGGTCCAAGTGGAGGGGAAGATATTTGAGTCGTTCTTGTACTTAACCTGTGGGGTGCAGAGGGGTGTTTAGACACATGTACACGAGGTGCACTGATTAAGCCAGGGTGGCTCGGTGTTTAGCACGTCCATCTGTTCATCTGTCATTTGAGTTGAGAACATACAGAATCATCCCTTGTAGCTGTTTTGAAATATGCAATATATTATTAACGAAGGCTGTTCTACAAAGACATCTGAGTCTGTGGGCCTGCCTGCCTGTCTCTCTCCTTTCTTTTTTGCTACTGGGGATTGAACTCAGGGTCTTCACACTGAACTACCACCCCAGGTGCTTTCTTCTTCTTAATTTTAAGACAGGGTCATACTAAATTGTCCAGGTAGGACTCACATGTGGACTTCTCCTGCCTCGGCCTCCCTGAGTGCTAGGGTTACCGATGTGCATCGTTACACCTGCGCTAAGCTATTCCTACCGAGGGCGCGTGTTTCATCCCTTAGTTCAGTTGCTCATTCCGCCTTTCTGCTACGTTAACACCCAGCGTGAGCCATCTAGGCTTTTCCTCACAGAAGGCAGGGAAGGCGCTAAGTCCTCTCCAAGTTGCAGGGCCCCCTCCCTCTCTCCCCGGCGCAGCCTGGAGGGCTTTTCTTGAGTGCCCGATCCGAAGGCAGGGGGACGCTCTGCTGGATAGATGGGCAGATTTGGGTTGAATCTCAGGTCAGTGACTTGTTAGTTCTATGACTCAAGACAAACCATTTCAGAATGCTAAGTGTTAAGCCTCCTTTCTTTTCTTTTCCTTCCTTCCTTCCTTCCTTCCTTCCTTCCTTCCTTCCTTCCTTCCCTCTCTCTCTTTGTTCCTTTATTCTTTCATTCTTTCTTTTCTTGGGTGGTACTGAGGATTGAACCCAGGACCTTAGCACTGAGTTCCATTTCCAGCCCTCCCTTCCTGTTTTTTTTTTAAATTCTGAGACGGGGTCTTGCTGAGTTGCCCAGGCAGGGCTTGACCCTGCAGTCCTCCAGCCTCAGCCTCCTAGACTACTGGGATGCCAGCCAGGCCTTCGGCATTTATTGCAGAGAAATATTGCAAGAAGTACAATAAAAAACTATTAATCATAAAACTTAATTATAAAGCGTATTACACAAAATGCTATGAAGAAGTGACATGGAAATAAAAGCCAAGAAAATGAGATAGTACATAAAATAAAATTGTCAGCATAACTTTGAAAATGGGTAATGATCACATTAAATTACTATAGGTTTAGATGCTATTGAATGTATTTAAAATAGTTGATACATTTTCTTTCCCAAGGTCAATGTTTCCAATAGAGTAGAAACTAAACTCTTTGAAAATACAGATTTTACTAGAGGTGAAAAATGGCAATGTTAATCTGGTGATGTGTAGGGTTACATAATTTTCAAAAACATCTTAAGAGTCTGAAAAAAAAAAAAAAAACATTGAAGACCAGGCTGCCTGCTCTATAAAACCCAAGTCCGTTAACCTCGGTTGTAAATCCCCTCCCGGCGCCCACTCCCCACCCCAGCGCGCTGTGGGCTCTGGGCGGCTGCGGGAGCTGCACGCACAGATCTGTCCGACCGCCACGACCCATGTCGAAACGTTAAAAACACAGAGGAGCGCATTATAAACACTTGTTCACTCAAGGTTGATTCGCAGTATTTGAGGTGAAGCAAAAGCCATGAGCAAAGTTAGGGGAGCACCGAGCTCAGTGTGCGGGCGTCCCAGAGCCGCCATGCGTAGGAAAAATGAAACTTTTGATACGACCCCCGCACACGTGAGATTCCCGCTGCCTCTGCCCGCCCTCCGCCAAGGCCCCTCAGCTGGGCCTTCAGCCTGGGCGCACCACGCGGTCGGGCCCTTAACCGCTTCCCTGCCGGCTCGCACCCGGAGGCCTCTGAGGGCCGCAACTGGGTCCGTTTACCCCCTCAGCGTCTCCCGCGTGTCACCTCTCCTCGCGGTGCGTTCCTGTCTTGGGAAACCTTACTTATGGCGCAAGAAAGATGGATTTCTGTTGTCGGAGAGTTAATTGCTGTGCAGAACTTTTGTCATCGACTTAGAAGAGGCTCCTTTGTGGTGTGCTAGTTGATTCTCTGACTGGGATTTTTAGGTCTTCTGTTTACGGCCCTAGGGGTGGAACTCCAGACCTTCATTCTGAGTCACCTCCCCAGGCCCTCCGTTTTTGTTGTTCATTTGAGATAGAATCTCATTGGGTTGCCCAGGCTGGGATCCGCCTCAGCCTCCTGCCTCGGCCTCCCAAATAGCTGCCACCTGTACCGACGAGGTCTGCAGCATGAGTTCCCATGACAACGAAACTAACTCAGAGGGGCCACAGGCCCGTGGGCCACAAGGCCGGGACACGGGTTCTGGCCCTGCTACCAAGCTGCCACATGGCCCTGGGCCCGGAAGTCCCTTGGGGGAAGAGGTTTGTCACTTTTCTCCTGTAAAGTTAGCGATTACATTATTAAGTCTACTCACTCATTTTATCTTTGACTTAATAAAAAAATAAATTTCCAACAAAGCACACCAATGACTGTCCTTGGCAAAAAGTAAAACATAGGCCAGATTTATTTTCTAATCATCCATGTTGTGAACATTATAGGTGATATACACAGGTAGTAGGGGGCTTATTCATACACCAGAAAACTACGTGTGATGTTGTGGCTTACTTTCCTTCTCTCTCTCTCTCTCTCTCTCTCTCTCTCTCTCTCTCTCTCTTTTGGGGAGGATCCAACCCAGGGCTTCACACTGAGCCACAACCCAGCCCACTTTTTAATTTTTGATTTTGAGACATGGTCTCTAAACTTCCTAGGCTGGGCTCAAACATGATCCTCCTTCCTCGGCCTTCCAGAGTGCTGGGATGATGGGCCTGTACCACTGGGTCTGGCGATTTTCTTCTTAATCTATAAAATTGAAGTAAAGCAATTCCGATTGTTATGATGGTAAATCTAGAGGCCAATAATATTGCATGTTGATTTGCATAACTTTCAGATTACATTTTAGCTTCTTTCACCCCATACATAATTTTCGGATTAATATTATATTTTCCAAGGCATTTCTACCAATCTGGAAACAAACTTAGATCAAAACACTCCTCGGAGGCTAATTGCTGTCCCTGAAGGCTTGTTTTAATGAGAAACACAGTAAAACAACAACAGAAATGCTCTGATTGCCAGAGGGGTAACACTGGTCTGTCATCTCCGCACTCTGGAAAGCAGAGGCAGGAAGGATCACAAGTTTGATCTTCGCCAGACCCTGCCTCAAAATCCAGAATGGAAACGGGCTCAGGGCGCAGCTCCCGGAGGCCGCGGCTCACCCTCCCCGGCGCCCTCCCGGCTGGCAGTGTGCTGTTCTCCTGTCCGATCATTCCTACTACCTACGCGGCCGGGACGTCTTATAAAGCTTAGTTGAATGCTGTTCAGGGGGGACTTGTAACCGAGGGCTGGAGGTGGTGGCGTCGGGCCAGAACAAAGGCGGGAATTCCTATCCTGTCCCCTCTCTCACACCCCGCTCCACCTGCTCCGGGAGGCTGGGTTTCGGCAGCCCGGCCTCCTGAGTGCCCTGGCCAGCCCGGCTGGGCCTCAGCACAGGCCCCTCGCATGCGGGGAGCTGGCAGCAAGCTGGTATTTCCAGGCAGGCACCGGAGGCTGGGGCGCGAGCCAACCCCAGCTTTGTCTGAGCAGCTGAGAACGTCGCAAGAGCCTTTCCACGGCTCCGTCACCAGCCGGCGAGCAGGGCCGGTGTGCGTGGCGGTATTTATAGCCGGGCACAGCCGCCAGGCCGGCAGGCACGGGCGAGGGGAGACGGGCGCTTCCATGCCCGGGGCGCTTTCTTCTGAAAAAGCCTTCTCGGTTACGCTCAGGTCCCAACTTCTGCCGGATCACAAGCATCTGGTGCCCAGCGATGACAGGAGCAGAAGCAGCCAGTTAGCGGAGCCAGCCTGCCCCAGGACGAGAAGGTGAGTGGGGCCGGGCGCGCCGGGTGGCGCCGGGTGGCAGGTTGTGCGGTGTGGGTCGCTCGGGGCGCGCCCGTGGGGCGCCTGGGCTGAGCTACAGCCCCGGTCTGTTCACGTTGGCCTCTGAGGCGACAGTCAGTCTCTAAGTGGCCCGACTGGCGCTGCCCAGTGATCCTCCTGCCTTGGCCTCCAGGGGCCGAGGGGACAGGGCTGCGCCACCCAGGGAGCCCACCTGCAGCTCAGCTCCGGGTGGCGGCAGTGCGGCCCTGCGGATGGCGGGCGCGCCGTGCAGGGACGGCCACCTGCGCGCGCTGCGTGGGCGGCCAGGCCTTCTGGGCGGGGACTCGGCGTTTATACCAGCACTAGAGCACGAGCGCCACAGGGACGGGGCTGGGTGTGGGGGGCGGGGAAGGAGGCATCTGTTTTTTGCATCCTTACGTTGGTGACACAGGAGAATGACCCTCATGAGGGATGGTGGGGTGGCGTAGGTGCAGGTCTTGGTCTTGCTCCTGCCCTCCCGTCCTGCCTGTGCCCCCGGGCCTTGCCAGGGACATTGTCACCGCCTGCGGGAAGGCGGACACCGGGGACAGACACCCGGACGAGCAGCTCCTGGGCTAGGTTGTGGATTCAGTCCGCCGCCACATGCCGCGCCTCAAGCCGCGTTTCCGTGTCGCCCGCGGGGCGCGCAGGGTGTCCCGAAGGTCACCTCACGCACAACAAATATTAAACAGAGTGTAATTTGAAAACGCATTCGCACAGGATGCATCATCCTGAGGTTCCAAGTAAAAGGAATGCTCGGAGAAAAGAATGGCAGGGGCCCTGCGCTCAGCCCTGGGGTGCTCAGGCTCCCTGCACCTAAAGACGTAGCAAGCTTTGCCCTCCCCCCATCCCCAGGCCGAAGTGGGTGAGTTGTCGCCCCGGGGAGTGAGGGAGACATCCGGGGAGGCCAGGAGCTGCGCTGGCTTCTGTGAACGCAGAATGATACAGAATGTTTCACAATAAAACTTTATGAACTCGTAAATACTTTGAGGCACATCTAATGAGTAGCTACTTGCAAAGTACAATTTAATGTTTAGTGCCTGCTTGAGTCAGCTGTTTTTTCCTTTGTGCTTTTTCAGGTTGTGCCTGCAAATTTATTCATGGGTTTCATTTGGACTTTTGGTGTTTATTTTGAAAATGCACCTGTGGTTGCATAGACTGTAAACATTTCCCGGTTCAGGGGTGCAGCTAGCTGCATCAATAAAGGTTTCTTGACCTACTGCCTTGGGTAATAGGTCATGGCCAAAGCAGTCATCTCAGCTGTCCATCCAAAAATCTTTTTTTTTTTTTTTTAAAGCTTTATATGTTGTGAGCAGATATCATAGTGCTTTCTTATCCTGTTTTTGGGGAGAGGTTGCTTTTATTCCTTCTATTTCTGAAGTATAATCTTGAAATTTTGTGTAGAAAAGAAAGCATAGCTGTTCCTCTAGGAAGAAACCGAGGAAAGATTTCCTTGCAATTAGAAAAGAACAGATATTTATGGGTGCCGACGTCTGGTGGGATTGTGTATTGGTCGGATGTTTCAAGTGCACGGTCAGTATTATCGCTGGCTTGGCTGTCAGTCCCGACACTGGTGATTCGGACTATTTGTGAGTGACGTCTCTGTGTGGGCAGATGGTCAGGCATGACTGTAGTGTCCTTCGTGTTACGTGCTGAGTATCTGCTGAGGCAACGTGCGTGGGTCTAGCTTGAAGTACCACCGTTACCATTAGCTCCCCGAGGGACCTCCACCCCCGTCATGCCACTGCCCCATCTTGCAGTACTGCCTCCCGCCCTGACGGGCTCACCCTTTCCCGCCAGATCCTCCCACCCGGCCTTGTGCTGTTCTAGGGACAGGCTGGGCTTCTTGGTACACTTTCTGAACTACCCGCTGCGTTCCTTCTAGACTTCCTTCCTTCCTCTTCTGCCATTCCTTTTGGGGTGTTGCCTGTATCTCCCCTGTCCACTGGGGACACTGTTCCTTTTTTCCTCTGAGTTATGTTCCAGAAAGATCCATCGCTGTGTGTTTCTCCAGGCAGGGTTGCTTCTCTCTGGAGTTACATGCTTGTACTTCCCTCTCTGTCTCTTTCTTTTTTTGTGGGGATTGAATGAAGGGCTTTTGTATTAAGCTACACCCCCAACCCAATTTTTTTTTTTTTTTTAATTTGAGTAAGGATCTCTGTAAGTCACTCAGTTGCCCCGTCTGGGTTTGAGGCTATAATCATAATGCCTCAGTCTCTCGGCATGCCATTACTACGGGCCTGCGCCCCCGTGCCCGCCTTATCTTGAAAGTCCTTCCTCAGTCTTTGCCTTCCAGCGTCCGTGGACGCCCGGCCCCTGCCCAGCACCGTCCTCTGCCCTCTGAGCTCTGCGCTTGGCCATCTCTGTGGATCTTGTCCACGCTGTGTGGACGTCACGCCACCGTGTGCCATGCGTGCTTTTCCACGTGGCACTGTCAGCTACTTGCTGCCAGATTTTTGAATTTGTATTTTATGCTTCCACAAGGCCGAGTATATATAACACCTGCTTAAAAGTTGAATGACACAAAAACTTTAGTACTTTTATTATTTTATTATTTTTGTGGCACTGGGGATTGAACCCAAGGCTTTCACACTGAGTTACATTCCCAGCGCACTTTGTCTCTGATTTTGAGGTAGGGTCTTGCCAGGTTGCTGAATTCCCCAGGCTGGGCTCCAGCGTGGGACCCTAGTGCCCCAGCCTCTCCACGTGCTGGGGCTACAGGCCTGTACAGTGTAGTGTCCTTATTTTCAATGTTCACTTTCAAATTGGCCTTTTTATTTTAATATCTTTTATGACCTACTTAGCTGGAAGGACAGTGTTGCAAGTAGAGAACCAGTGCTTTGGGGATGACAGCCTTGCTTTTCAGGAGAATGCCCGTCTCTCCTTCCAGTGTCAACCTAGGAGTGTGAGTGTATGTGTGTGCGCTCGTACTGGTAGATTTTCGTGAAATAAAAATGCACAGTTATGTTGGCTAGCACGTGCAAATTTAGGACAAATAGCCCCCAACATGCCCAATTTCTTGATTTAGTGAAATATGTGCGTGTACTTAGCTGGTGGCTGCTCCCACAGGGGCATGAGAATTAAATGTTCCCATAGCACTCGGAGCAGGGCCACACCTTCCAAGGGGCCCCAGACCACGTAAAGAGAGGGGAGTTCCCACCTTGCGAGTCCTAGGGGATTGTGCAGGGCGGGGTGGGAACGCTGTCCCCAGGGTTGCTGCCCACGAAGGTGGCCCTCCCACTTGTCTTTACTGTGACAGAGCTAGCGAGGGATCGAAGGCAACGAAGGAGACCACGGCTCTTGAGAACCCAGAACCTGAGAGGTGACCCCCCATCTCGGCCTGAAGAATTTGCTTCTCAAAATAGAAATGTTGACAGGAAAGGAAGTCGGTGTTTACAGGAGTCCTTGAGAAATGGCAGCTGTTTCTTTCAGCTCTGATACTCAATAAAAATAAAATCAATTTGTCTTCCATGGTGTTTGGTTCTCCTGCAGCTACATAACCGTGCTTGCGTTCTGTATGAAGCACTTGGGAGGCAGACGTGAAGTCTCATGTGCTCTTTACAGTAATTTGCACATTTTCTTGCTTTGGTTGTTTTCAGAGTGGACTGTCCCAGCACTTTCCACTACTATTATAGACTTGTAAACCCCTTCCAGACACTGCATAGGGATCTTACATTTGTTTGACCTTGAATTGTATCTGTCTCAGGAATGAAAACAAGATGGTGTTTTCCTAGCAAAGTCTGGCAGTCTTTCACTTGCTCGGAGTGGCCCATCCTTGACTCTGGAACCCCCTTAAGATGTATTTTGTCCCCGTGACTCTCCTGGGGTAACGCTGAGGGCAGGATGGATATGGAGAAGGTGCCTTACCAAAAAACTGAAGCTATAAATTTTATAGCGCTTTACTGGCATATCAAGTAATATAAATATTACAAGGCCGGGAGAGTGGCATTTTCTTTGATCACAGATGGAGAAATGTACCTAGTTTGTGTTAGCCAGTGAGGGCTGAAACCTAAGCTCACCCCCATATAAAAAGATTATAGCAAAACCAAACACAGGCGAAACACCACCACCACCACCGAGAACAGGTCAGAGAACTGTGTGGTTGGAATGAGGCATCGAGGATTTTACCAAAACAGTAAAGTCTTATTATTTTTAGCAGCTTACCTTGCCAACCCAAATTTTTCTGTAACTCTGCTGTTGGCATTGGGTTTCCAGAACTTGAGAAAAGAAGAATAAATTAATGATAGAAATGTGCCTTAAAGTCCTTCTTTGATTCTTTCATGGCAGAGAGGGCAGTTGTGGTGCAGTGGGTAACGTGCTTGCCAAACCTGAGCATTTACACTAGCTGGTTGAGATTTGGATTAAATGAAAAAGAGAAATGCATAATTATAAAACCAGTATTATGTTCACATCTCTGTGCTTACTGGGTTGTGGTCACGTTACTTTTAGCCTGCGGACTGTGGTGAAAACTGAAGGGGTGGGATGTCTACATTTCATATTTCAGACTCATTTGCATCTTTTCTTAATTGCTCAAAGCAGTAAGTGTTGCCCTCAAGTGAGAAGGAGCACTCTTTAATCAAAACCATGCTGAAAATATTTCTTTTCTAGCAACAGGCTTCCTAGGTGGCTGTCCTGGTTTCCTCTGTGGAGTTTGGTAGAGCAGCCATGTGTGTGCTTCTGTGGCCTGTCTCCTTCCGACAGAACATGGTGGATGTCAGTCAGCTCTCTGTTGCTGTGACAACACACCTGGGCAAACTGCTTAAAGGGGAAAGATGTATTGCGTGTTATGCTTCCACGGCTGTGGGCTTGTGGTGAGGTGGAATATCATGGCCTGAGGACACAGTGGCGCAAAGATGGCTGCCAGGGAGCAGTCGTGGAGGATATGCACCGGAGCGGAAGCGGGTAGCCACCAGATGAAGGCCCCGGAATCACGCTCCCATGGTCCGCCCCCTTCACCTCTCAGTCCATTGTATGATCTCACCACTGTTGAAGTATGTTAGTTCCATTCCTGTCTCTGGGACCGATGCCGGACACCCACAGCTTACCGGAGGAGCGGTTGAGTTTGGCCCGTGGTTTTTAGAGGACTCAGCCCATAGTTAGTTGACCCCGAGGCAGCCTAGAAGCAGCGAGAGAAGGGAGGGACTGGAGACAAGAATACCTGCTTCCAGGTTCCCTTCCTGGAGCCACCCGGGCAGCGGTGCATTATCTGTGGGTCAACTGGCTGATGAGTACGGAGCCCCCAGCCCCTGGCCACTCTGCAGACCTATTGGGGAAGTATTTTAGATCTAAACTATAACACCAGTGACCTTAAATCTGAGCAGATCATTACTTACTAGGATTGTATTATCATTCACCTGTGGGTATCCTTATTCATTTTATAGGCTGTATTCTTCTTCTGTTTGATTTGTAAGAGTTCTTTTCTATTAAATGAAAGGTCTTGGATTTTTTTTTTTAAAGTGCCTACCACTGAGCCATACCTTTCAGGATTTTAATCCTTTGAAGACTTTTTGCAACTGTTTTCTCATGCTTTCGATGACTTTTAAATTTTGTCTTATATGTCTGTGTATGTTAATATGTTCTGAAATATATTTTAAGGCTAATCAATATTTTCTTGAACTTTTTTGAAATTAGCTTTTATATCCAGAAATAAAAAATATTTTTTCTACATTTATATCAGTTTATTTAACTGGGAGTACTGTGATCTACAAGGACCTTTTAGCAAGAGAATGCAGCCAAGAAGTTGGGCAAGGAGAGCAGCTCAACTCCGCATCTCCTCGTCCCCTTTTCTTGCTAAGTCACCTTGTCATATCGTCCTTCTCTCGTATAGACACAAATCTTCACGCTAGTTCCCGGTTTGCGTTGCATTTAAAACTTCATCTGTTTGGGATAACAGCTCATGTTTCTGGTTGCATAAGATTTCTACACTGAGCACGTTAGATGTTGGCACTGCGTTTACCTTGGTGTGCCTCCGGTCATGACTAGGCAGAAGGCAGCACGTGTAAGTTACACGTTAAAGCAAAACCTAGTAAGAATGTGATCTGCGTGAGAAATTATGCACTAGTGCCAGCCATTGTTAATCAAGGGTGGTGTGTGCATTCTGTTAATCTTTATATCAATCCTTTGGGTGATGTAGTATTTTTTCCTTTTTCAGAAGAAAGAACCAGAAATCCCAAATACAACGTAATTTGGTTGATCTCACATAGCTTACAAGTAGTAGCATCATGTTTTGAATTCAGATTGTGCCACAGTCTGACTTTGAAGTGAATATTGTCAAATATAGAACTTACCCTTTATGCCATGAGTGTGATCCTATTTGTGGCTCTGCAGGGACACCGTGCCCTGAGCCTCCAAGCCTGGGTGCTTCTGGGAACGGGTGAGCTCGGGACGGTGCCTCTCCAAGGACAGAGGCGTGCCAGTGAGACCTGTGACCCTCAGAGGTTTGTATTGTATTATCAGGGCTCAGCACCCACGACAGCAGCGTCTCAAACAAGATGGAAAAACATCCCATCCTTGAAATCAGTTTGGAAGGAGCTAAAGAATTCTTTTCTTGTGTTTGGATTTTGGATTTTATCTCTGTTTGCATTTTGAGATGGCTTACTCTGTGGTCTCTCTGCCTGGGCTCAGCAGAGCACCCCTCTTCCCTCCCTGGCTACCCTCGCCCATGGGGAGCCTGGCAGGAGGGTGGGCAGGGAGCGTGCCCGGCCGTGGGCAGCAGCTGCTCCCTGCAGGCTTCTGTTTGTGTGCTGCGTGCGACGCTCTGGGGGACAGCCTTGGCTTCCAGCTCTAATTTAAGCTCCTCAGCTCAGAGATATGAGCTCACGACTGTGATGTCGTCCCCGGCATCTGCGGATGGCAAGGGAACCCTGGGTGCCTGCGTATCATTAGAACTCAGTACCTGAACACAAGTTGGCTACCCAGGATGTGTAAAGGATGAAGTGTAACCTGTGTAGTGGACAGATGTCCCAAAGTTTGCTTCACTGTAGGACCCATGTGAGAGTTTATTAAAGAAGTCAATTGATATATTAAGTTTTTATTACACGGTTGATCACCAGAGCATAGGCAAACAGCTCTGCTTTGAGATAATACAGGACTTGTCCCCTTGGGCACTGGGATTCTGGCTATACTGGCACATGCCTTTGGAAGCCCTGAAAGTAGGTGACATTGGAGTCTTGTCTCATAGCCCTGTCCTCACACATTTCAAATGCCTTTTTGCTAATAAGTTGCTCCTGTGTCATTACTGGGAAAATTATGCATCTGGGTTTGTCCTACTTAATATCTTAAAAGTTCTAGGGGGCTGTTTCTCTTTCTCTGTGATTATGTCTAATTTCTCGCCTCAGTATAAAGATGCTGATTACTCTAGAGTCTGCCATTGAGACACAATTTGTCATCCTATATGTTGAGTCCCCGGAGAAGATTTGCTTTACTTTAGATGTGAAATTGACTTTCGCTCCAGGCCTCGTGCGCGTCTCTTTTCTGGTTCCCTTTCTGTACCGATTCAAACTCCATCAGTGAACCGATGCAGTCCTCTGCCCTGTTGTCGTGCCACTTGCTAACTGTGAAGAGTCTTCCTGCACTTGTTGCCAGAGGCCTGGCGGCACAGCAACCTCGGCAAAGCCCGGTGTGCCGGGACTCGCCACGCTGCTGGAGGAATTCGCAGTTCTTTGAATATGTAATTTTTGTTGTTTTAAATGAACTAATATACAATTCATATGTCATGTGTATGTATGTGCATGTGTGTGCATGTGTGCTGAGGATAGAACCCAGGGCTTTCACACTGAGCTGCATGCCTAGCCTGTTTTTGTTTTTGATTTTGAGACAGGGTCTCCTTAAAGGTTGTGCAAGCTGGTTTTGAACTCTTCCCTCTGCTTAGTGCCCTACAGTGCTGGCATTGAGTCCTGTTGTTTCTCTAGAGCTAATCATTCATACTCCACATGCAGTGCCTTTGGTTTATTGGTAGAAATAGGCAATTCTTTAAAGGCCTTTCCCACCTCTGCGTCTTCTAGTGTTTTACCTGGCTTCTGGCTTGGGAGCCAGCTCTCTGATCCACTTGATTTGATGTTAGTACATGGTGACGGACTGGGCATCCGGTTTCCCAGAATGGTTTGGTGAAGATGCTGTCGTTTCTCCACTGAATGGTATTGGGCCTGTGGTTGAGGGTGTTGGGTTTGTGCTCTCCGCTGGGTTGCTTCGGTCTTCTGGTCTGCTCTTGTGGTGGTGTCACATAGTTCTCCTCCTCCTCCTTCTTCCAGCTTTCCCTCGTCTCCTGTCTTCCATTATCTTCTACTCAGAAAACTCTGCTTTTGTGCAATTTGAAGGAAATCTTTCCAACTTTAGCAGAAATATTAAATGCCTGGAAGCCAGGGAAACTTTTATCACCCGTAGCATCTTTCCCAACCTCCCTGCAGTCTTGCTTGTGTTCACCTTATAATTAGTGGATTATGATTATGCAGACTGGAAATTATTAACCTCACTGAGAGAAGAGACAGCCGGAAGCCAGGAAGCCCGAGCCACTGTGCTTAGGATCCTGCAGCTTTGGAAGAGCAGGAGACAGGATTAGAATGCGGTTTCTTCTGACTCCAGAGATTTCCCGGTTTGGTGCATGAGTTGCTGTAAAATTTGGAATTTCCAGTTCGCACTCCTGTCTGCGTGTGGGCACAAATGCCCCAGCGGCAGCTCAGCCGGCCAGCCCTCACGTGCGGCAGGCCGGACCTGGGCTGCGCAGGTGCCCTGCAGGGAACGGGCGCTGGCTGCGCCCACCAGCTGGAGGAGGGCAGCTTCAGTTCAGTGTGTCACTCTGTTTCCCTCTGGATTTTCTCCAGCCAGGATTTCTTTTTTATTTTTATTGTTCTTCTTCTTTCTTTCTTTTAGAGGCAGGGTCTCATTCTGTTGTCCAGGGACATCCTAAATTCACTGCAAAGCCCAGGCTGACCTCAAACCCATAGCAATCTTCCTGACTCAGCTTCTGAGTGCTAGGATTACGGGCATGCGCCACCACACCGGGTTATGTGGGATGTGGGGAATCGATCTTAGGGCCTTGAACCTGTCAGGCAAGTGCGTTAACCGCTGAGCTGTTCCTCCAGCCCTCTACCAGGTTTTCTTTACATGAACAGAAAGATACCAATAGGTCGGAAAGCGGCTCCTCCGTGCAAGTCCCCGCCGTGCTGCAGAGGCGGGCAGGCGCTTCCCCTAGTCTGCTGATGCGTGGGGTCGCCTGCACCCCACACACACTTGTGTCAGCTGCATCCCGTGTGTTCTTAGATCACTTCCTGGTAAAAATAGACGCTTGGGTTGCTCGGAGATGAGTGTTGCTGTGTGGGTCTCGCTCAAGGTCCACTTCCCGCAGTTCTTCAGAAGCTTCTTAGAAATTGCAGGGCAGGGAGTGGCATGGAGAACCAACGCATGTCATTTTTAATCTAGCTGAAATTCTGTTTTCTTAAAAAAAAAGTATGGAAGAAATTAAAAACATCAATTACAGCTGAAGGGATTGCCCGTGGCTCTTTTCCCCTCACTCTTCTGGCCTGTATTTCAAGGTATTACAGTTTTTATAAATGGACCTGTCCGGTGGGATGCTCTACATTTCAGAGTCATTGTCCTATCCAGTGGTCGGTCCATCCTATCTGTCTGTCTGTCTGTCTATCTATCTATCTATCTATCTATCTATCTATCTTTCTCTCTCTCTCTCTCTCTCTTTCTTCTTTGTTTCTTTTTTTCTTTCTTCTTTTGTTTCTTTTCTTTTTGAAGCAGAGTTTCACTCTGTAGTCTTGTGCGACTCCTGATCTCACGGTGTAGCTCAAGCTGGCTGGAGACTCAGCTATCTTCCTGCTTCAGCCTCCTGGGTACTGGGGCTCCAGGTGGGCACCACCATGCCCGGTTATTATGTGCTGCTGGGGGAGTGACCCCGGGGCCTCATGCTTCCGAGGCACGGCTCTGACCACTGGGCACCACGCCCTCCCTCTCCCCACTGGCTCTTCCCCCCACCTCATCTCCCCACCTGCTTCACAGCGACTCAGTGTGCGTGTCACAGGTCCCCAGGTCCCCGCTAGGCAGGCGGGTGGCAGATCTCAGGCAGGAAAGCCGCATATCTTGACCTTGCCAAGTGAGTTCCAGAACTTGATTAGTTTAATTATAATATATGAGAGTGCAAAGAAATGACTATGGAATAATGTACTGCAGTGTGGCAGGAACCATGAACCGCAGGTGCGAGTCACCGAAGGAAAAGATGGTGGGATCAACCACCATGAGGACGTCTGGTAAGTGTGGTGGGGCTGTGTCGGCAGGCCAGGCGAGAGCGCTGGGCATGTGGGGCGGGCGGCCGCACCGGGTGTCCAGCTTGAGTGTGCTGCGCTATCATGTGAAAATTCTTACTCGGCCTACGAGGCAGAAGCTCTGTTCCCCCAAAGAGTTTCACAAGCCACGTTGGTCATCAGAGAGTTTAGGAAAGATACAGGCCAGTTTAAATAGACTGCTGAGTGTCTGATGTTATTTGGGGTAACATGCTGATAGTGTGACTTTATGAAGTTATTTAATCTATGGAAAGTCATGAAATTGCATGTGCCGTGACTTTACCAAGCTGGTTCTCCCCATCCGTCCACACTCCTCTTCCTACCCACGGTGCACTGTTGCCTTCAACTGTGAGTGGCAGGTGCCACCAACCAGCACAGCACTTGTTCCCGTTAAGCCCCACTGAGCTTCAGATCCAAGCTGTCTCCACAGTCAGCTTGGTTCCCGGAGAACCAGAGATTGGTCCCGTGTCCCCTCATTCCCTGAGCAGAATCAAAGGCTGCTTGGAAGGGGACTTCACTGTCAGTGCTGTGCCTAGAAACATTTAGACATGGTTACTCTTGTTATTTTAGGGTTGAGACAAAGGTTTCTTTGACAGGATGTAAACAGAACCGTAAATAAAATTATCCTTGAAAAACGTTCAAATGAAACAAATCTGTGTTCATCAAAGGATCTTAGGAAATAAATGAGAGCCCGAAACTGAGCTCTTGTAGGGAGCAGACTGGCAAATCTGCAAGGAAAGTAAATTAGAAGAGAGGTAGGGACTTTGCTAGGAAGAAATCAAAATGGGCAGTAAACATTTACAAACTCGGTGGACCTCATGAATAATTAAAAAATGTAAGTAAGCTAAAACTAGAGTGAGAAGCTGCTTAGTATTTATGTGTTGGTAAAGATCTAAACGTGTGAAAATGCCAAAGGTTGGTGCAGTTGTAAAGCCACGGGAAGGCTGGGTCACTGCTGACTGGGTGGAGGTCGGGCTGCTGAATTGGTGAGGGGTCCCACACACAGAGGCCTCTCAGCTGCAGTGCCTCCGGCAGGGGTCTGGCCCATCCTATGCCTCAGGATCTGGGTGGGAGATTTTTAGTAGAAGCCTTGTCCATAACAGCAACAGACTGACCTGGAAACGACCCAAGAGGGAGCAGAAGAGACAACTGGGTCAGTGTTTGGAATTAGCATGGTCGTGAGTCAGTGGACCCATCTACGTCCATTAACATGTAAGAGTCCCCCAAAAGCCCGTCACAGCCCGGCCCAATGGCATAGGCCTAGAATCCTAGCCCCCTGGGAGGCCGAGGCAGGAGGATCATAAGATTGAGCCCAACATGGGCAACTTAGCAACTTAGCGAGATACTCTTCCACCACCGTTCCAGTTCTCCACTGTTCCAGTTCTCCGAGCATTGCTCAGAGGCAAACCTGAGTGATGTGTTTTAGTGGAATCCTCAAGCTATAATGCAAAGTCAAAGAATGATTGAAAAGTGAGGCTGTTGAGTCCTGGGTGAGAGAGGGGGACTTGCTTGAGCTCAGGGAGCTGTCTGAGAGCTGGGTGCCTCATACATGGGTGATTGCTAAAAAAATTAGTGCCATTATAAATGGAAGCAACCTGAGACCATCATGCTTAGCGAGGTGAGTCAGAAGCAGAAGGTGAAATATGGAATGGTTTCTCTGATATGAGAGACCCAGACCACAGTTATTTCTTAGAACTTAATGTGGGGAATAAGGGGAACTGGAGGGGAGCGGGAGGGAGAGGGAGGGTCAAAAAGAGAGAAGGAAAGGATTTGTAACTTTCCCATGGTATGTATGTGTACAGAATACTCAAGATTAATGTCAGCTTTATGTTTTACACTTATACATATCAATAAAATGGTCACAGCAGTGACTCTCCAGGGCCACGATTACCGCCACATCCCATCGTCAGCTGAACTGAGCCAGGCTGCACACGGCCATGTTTGGTTAAGAGGCGTCTAGACAGCAACTCCATAAAACATGTGTTTAGCTACATGGCAGACTCGTCTCATGTAACTGAAAGGACTTCGAGTCCCCCCCACAGTCTGGCTTTAACAGAAGAACACGTCGGTGGACACTGTTGTTGACACCTGTGGTTGACTTTATGCTGGTGTGACTGGCTGGTCCCGTATTGCTGTTCATCTGAGCACACACAGCAGCTGTGCATCGTTGTGGTTGAGATCTGAAATGTCCCTCCAGAATCTTGTGCTCAGAGGCGGGGCCTGGGCCTGGAGCTGTCTTCTTCCCGCGGCTCCTCCCTGCTCTCGCTTCCGGGCCGGGCCGCTAAGTGTGGAGCAGCTGTTCTCCGCCGTGCGCTTCCGCTTCCGCTGGGCTGCTGCGCCGTGGGTGGGGCCAACAGGGGGCTGAGCCGCTAAAACTTCCAGCCCAAACCAGCCTAATCCTGGGTCGTGGCACCCAGACACTGGGATTCTGCTGCCGTGTAGTAGAGTTGAGGGGGAGTGGTGCCTCCCCGCACACGGGGAACTGTTTCCCCCTGGGTGAGAGGAGAGAGGGTCATTACTTCGACCTGCACGTTCTTTGGTGGAACCTTTAAAGGTCATTAGCTGTTGGAAAAAAGTCCCTGCTGGTTTTCTTTTTTCTTTCTTTCATTTTTTTTTTTTTTGTTGTTGTTCTCCTTAATACATTAAGTTAAAGTGAATAGTTCCATGAGAAGGTCTGAGTCTCTATTCCCGTGAAGATCTCAGACAGTTGAGGAACTAAGGGGTCAACTAAAAAGTCTGAATCTGACTGTGCGGACCCTTGCAGAGCCTGTGGTCTGTCTGAGGGGAGGTCTACATTATAGGCAAGGTGAGAGACAGCGGCAGTAATTTGCTCACAGGTAAATAAATTGTGAGTCGTTATTTAAGTAAGTTACAGTGTTGCTAATTCTAGAGACACTGATTTTTCATGTATTTGAGTGACTCTGCTCTTCAGGGTAAGTGTTCACCTGAGCTCTCATGTACTCTGATGTGATGATACCTGGGCAGCTTCTGATTGGTAGTGATTAGGAATTGATCCTGGCATAGGAACAGTTGGTTTTGGTGTGTTTCCAGCAGTATAAATATTCCCACTGCATAAATAGGCTAAATTTTATCACAGAATTCACTGTGCTAGCAGTATTTACTTTATTGTGGGCCCAATACTGTGACCATCTGTCCCTCGTTTGTTCTGTGGGTCTTTAAAGCACAGGCAGAGCTTTACCTGTGTACACGAAGATGTTATAATGCAGTAGTACCGCGATGGGAGCGTGTCTTAATAATTCAGTCTGAGTTGGGCTTCCTCTTCTTTCCCAAAGACACAGGAATGCATCAGAAATAAGGAAGAGCATATTTTTGACAAAGCTCCTATAAAATAACCTTTCAAGACGCTGAAGGGAAAATTTTCAAGGAGAGATTTATGTTCTTTTTGAAACAACTTTGTTGTGTGTTAAATAAATGTGCAACTTTGTCATGGGATGTGCATCCTTTCGAATGAAAAAACATTGTGTGGTCTTCAAAGTGGGTTGAAAGGGTGTTAGCAGGGTGTGTAAAGTAGAGAAACCATGACTTTCAGAGCCGCTCTTCCCACCAGCCACGATGGCCGTGACATGTGCTGTGTGAAAGCTCACCCTTATTTGCACAGCGAGTTGCGTTTCGTCTCAGGTTGAGCCCTGTGAGGCTGCTTCTCATCGATGTCCGCCAACCGATTTTCTTTAGGACGAAATTATTTTGATCTGATTTTCCTTTGAGAAAACATGGCAGCTTGCTTCTTGGTGGCCACCAGTGTGGCTCAGCTGCAGGTCTGCCTGGATGCCAGCTTTGGAGCCCACCCTGTGGGCGGAGAGGCAGGTCTGAGGCTCCCTGGCGCCTCAGGACCAGCCGGGCAGGTTGCAGCCAGCGTCTGAGACACAGGAGACCTCGAGCTACTGATGGCACAGGGCGAAGACGGGAGGCGGTGGGGGAGAGAGCTGCGAGCCCCCGGCCCACCCTGTGTCCTCGTCTGCTGCAGTTACTTTTCTGTGTCATCACGTTAGCGTTTGATTGTGCCACTTAAATGTTATTTCCCTCATCCGATCACAATCTTTTTGTAGAAACTGCTGTCTTTTTCTTCTTCAGAATCTGCCGTGGCTTCTGGACTTGACACCTCAGATGCCGGAAGGCGTGTACCTTGGCTGGGTGACAGGTGACGAGGGGTGGTTCCGTGGTGGAGTGCTTAGGAATCCAAGCCTGGGCTGGTGTGCTTACAAAAATGGGGTGGCGAAGTAGGCACCGAGGGGTTCTGCGTTAGGTGTCCCTGTGAGTGAGGCGGGATCTGTGGTCTTCACTGTGGTGGGTCTGGCGCTGAGGGCAGTGCCTGAGGCATTGTGAGTGCCAGATAATTGTTGGTGAAAACAATGAATAAGCCCTTCTGCAGTGGTCAGGAAAGGTAGTATGACAAGCAATGGCTGTGCTGTTGCTTCATCACCATTTTTTTTCCTGAGCTTCGAAATTAGTATAAATATTTGTCCCCTCGGCAGATGGTCTGCCATTGTTCAAATTCAGAATCTAGGCTGTCTTATCCCTGATAAAATATACCCAGGAAATGCAGACTCCAGGTCATGAGCCGTTAGTCTAACAAAGACGGTCTGTTATGAGGATCAACTACCATAACTTAAGAAACTAACAAGAAAAACCCTCACCAGTTTAATGATTTGAAGTTTATTATAGTATGCCAAATTCTAATTAATATTGAATTAGCCAGGCTTGGTGGTATTGGCCTGTCGTCTCAGCACTTTGGGAGGCTCAGACAGAAGAATCTCAAGTTCAAGCCCCGTCGAGGCAATTTCTCAACATAGAAAACCCCTGTCTCAAAATAAAAATAAATGACGATGGATTGGGGACGTCACTCCGTGTGGAGGCCCTGGTCTTGATCTTCAGTACGGCACACGCACACAGATATTAGCTGAGTAGAATTCTTCTTCAGTTTCGTTGAAATTGGTATGGCGTGATAGCAAGAGGGCCCTTTGACCTGGCTGTGGAGGGAGGCAGGCTCAGGGAAGGCGGAGTTTCCGGTTCTATGCAGGTAAAATCATGCTGGGACTTTTCTCTGGGTGTCTCATGAGAGTATCAGAATTCTAAAAGAGACTTAATCCCTCTTGGATCTCTGCCTTGTATAGGTGGGATGGAGCGGTCGGCCTCCAGCTGCTGGGCTGGTGGGGCCTGTGCCGGAGCAGTGCTCTGGGGGTCCTGGCGTCCACCCCAGTGCCCTGGGAAATGCCCGTCCTTATTTCCCAGCTGTTCTTCCACTCACCCCCGAAGATGCTACTTGGGCTGTTAACAAATGACCACACTGTGCAGAGTATCTTCCACTTGTCTTTTGGTCTCGGTATACCCACGGGGCAGGGCAGTGGCCCTTTGAATACGGTCCATGGGCCCCTTGTAGTTTGCCTGGGATGCCTTAGGGCATTTGTGAATCAAAACCATTGTGTGATTTCCGTTTCTCACTGTACTGACGTGTGCTCTGTTCGAAAGCAGTGGTGGGCTGGAGGAACAGCTCAGCAGTTAGAGCGCTTGCCTCACAAGCACAAGGCCTTGGGTTTGGTTCCCCACCACGCCATAAGCCAGGCACGGTAGCACGTGCCTATAATCCCAACATGCAGGAGGCTGAGGCAGGAGGATTACCGTGAGCTCAAGGCCAGCCTGGGATACAAAATGAGTTCAGGACCAAGCTGTGCTAGAGTGGGACCCTGTCTCAAAATAAACAAAATAAAATGAAATAGAGTTTATAGAGGGAAATGCCAAAGCTATAAAACAAAACGCAGAGGTGTGTGGGGTGACGGCCCCTTGGCGACGGCGGTTCCTGCCTGCTGGTGCGCTCTTCTCAGCCCCTCAGCTGAAGGGAAAAGAACGAAAATGAGCTTTCACTTTTATTTTATTTATTTATCTATTTATTTATATGTGGCACTGGGGATTGAGCCCAGGGCTTTTACCTTGTGCTACACCTCTGGCCCATTTCTGTTTTTGTTTGTTTTTTAGAGGTAGAATAAGTCATTATTCAGAAACAAATGACAGAATGATAAAAGCTCCTACCGTCTGGGAGTGGGTCCCGGGTGGGTTTCCTCCCTCTGTCCATTTTCATTTTTTGATTTTGAGACGGTGCCTCGCTCAGTTAAGTTGCCCTGGCGCCTGGGCCGTGGGGCGGTGGCTTCACTCTGCACATCCCGGCTAGACTGGCTCTGTTCCAGGAGAGCAGCGCTGTCACTGGAACTGTGACTGACAAACACACGTGGCTGCTCAGACTCAGATGTTGCGTAGGAATTTTCTTGAAAATGAGTGAACTGAGCCTTTCAGGAGAATGGTCAGCAACACCGTGCTGAAGTGTGACGGGGTCTTTGTTTTTGGTCCTGGGGCTCAACCCGAGGGCCTTCGCACCGAGCTCCATTTCCCAATCCAATCCAGTTTTACTTTTTCATTTTGAGACCCTCTCTCTCCACCAAGTCACCAAGCTGCCCAGGCGGGCTTCAGCCTGACCACCCTTCTGCCTCAGCCCCCCAGAGTGCTGGGAATAGAGGCTGGTGCTACTCCTGGGAAGTGCTCCTGGGTCGGGCTAAATTTAAGGTGTTAAGTGAAAACTCCAGTTTTGGAACATGTGTGACTCTCACCGTGACTAGAAGGGCATCTAGATACTTAAAGTCTTTTCTGATGATACGATGTTTTGCTGCTGCAGCAGGAAATGTGTCGACAGTTGGAAGACTCGGCGAGCCAGTGTCCCCATGACCCGTGTGTGATGTGGCCCTGTGCAGTGTGGGATCAGTGGCCCGTTCCGAGTGTGCGACAGCAGAGTGAATCCCAACGTAACAGCATACAAGTATTTTATTGATAGGGTTCAGATCCTACTTCCTTAGTAAACTTTTAATACTGCGTTTTGGGGAAGCTGTGACCGGGGTACCCCCAGTTTCTTTATTGCAATTAGGATGATGCTTCTGTCCTAGCTGTCTGTGGGATCAGCAGTGCCTTCATTCACTGCAATGAAAACTACTTATGATATTGAAAAACGGAAGCAGAAACTATCTCTGGGTACATATTCCTAATGCAATTATTTTTCCTGGGAAATATCTAATATTCATGAAAATGCTATAGCCATACATAAGTAACAGTCTTAGTTTTTTAAAATTTTAAATGGTTCATAAATATTTGTGTTACTCTTTTTTGTGGTATTGGAGATGAAGCCCATGGCTTTCACATTCAGCCAGATCTCATACCCTTTTTTATATTTTTTATTTTGAGATTTTGAGATAGGGTCTCACCAAGCTACTGAGTTGTCTAGGCTGGGCCCAAACTCGCAGTTCTCCTGCCGCAGCTTTCCAGAGTGCTGGGATTCCAGGCCTGTGCCACTGAGCCCTGCTATGTCCAGTTTTCCCATAAGATGCCCAGGTGTGGAACCTGCATACGGTCCTTTGGTCTTTAGCAAACCGTGAGGCACCTCCTGTCCCTGTGGACAGACTCTTCAGCTCCCTAAATGCAAATGAAGTTGAAAAACTGGGTTCCAGTGTAGCATGAGACCATGTGGGGCTCTGCCAGCCCGGAAGAGGGGACCTAACACTGGCCTGTTTTCTTACCCCCAGCCTACCCCATCCTCTCCTCTGCTTCTCTTGTTACCTCAGGCACTTCCACATGGATGACAGCCCTTTCCAAGCTCTGTGTCCAGGCTCTGTCTCATGTGGCCAGTGAGTATTTGTCATTGGTCATCTTTGGGGCAGGAGTTATGCGTGCTAGTTGTTTGGGAAGATACGCCCAGAAGGATCCTGGGAAGGCAGAGTGTGTCTAAAGGGGTGAGTGCTGAAGTCTGCAGAGGCGCAGCCAGGACTCCACAGGTCCCCCAGCCACCACAGCTTAGCACCAGTGCCTCCAGAGTACAGACTCAGGTCAGGACCCCTATTTGCTGTGGGCTCCGTTTGACCTGGACTGCAGTGGAAGCACCAGATGCGAGTCTTAAACTTCCGAGTGCTTAGATTTTACCCCGGCCTGCTGAGCAGAGAACAGGTGGAATGGCAGCGCGTGGGCTGTCGTCAGTCCCAGGTAACGATGGAGGCGCTCCCAGTGCTGCTGAGTCTTGTCATGTCACGCCAGTGTATCTACATGTTCTTTAGAAATACAATCTCTTTAAACAAGTCACTGGTTTGCTTTCAATTCTGTGCCTTTGTGGTTACCATTTTTAGGACTTTATGCTAAAATGCCAATGGGGAATTCAGGTTTTGAAAGGGCCACAGTCTACGTCTTTCTCCAAAGCTGAACATCTACATAGTTTTATTCAGGATTTGCACAGCTTTGCCATGGAACACCTGCTCCATAACATGCTGTCCTGACAGATTAAATACCCTTGTGTCAACATCGAGAAGAAAATATGATTATGAAATGGGCAGTCGTAGAAGGTCTCCACAGGGGGGACCCTCTGTAAATTTTGAACAAAGCACCATCTTTTTCACTAAGGTTGTTTTGTAGTAAGTCTAGCCAATTTTATCATATAAGCTAAACCAGAGTATTTATTGATAAAATATGAAATAAACATATAACACATGCCAGTTATGTATGTATGAATGTGGTGCCTCAATCCTGCCCCTCACCTTCATTTATGGTACAGCATTTTAAGAAGAAATAATTTTCGTCTTTTAGATTAATACCCCTGTTAACAGAGAAGTAGCCTGAGCTGGGAATTGTATGGATATACTTGGTTTTGGAAAGCTTTTTTTCTTCAAAAGGAGTGAATGGTCAGATTTTAAAGGTGACTAATAATAGTTCCATAAACCAAATAATGAAGCCATTTACTCTGCTCTAAAAAAGGGGTGTTCTTAGGCCCATAAAGCGCCGTTGGTAGCTGGGGGAGTGCTGGTTACCACTAACTACACAGTGCTCTAGTTGTGTCCCAGAGTTAATATTAACAACAACAGATTTCTAATTTATAATGTGAAAATATTTTAGTTGCTGGCTTATTTACTGTTTTGTATCGCCACGGAGTCATGAATGGCCACTTGTTTGGGGAACCATATGAATTTGTAATGCGGCTCTGTGTGGGATTCTTACTTCGCAGCCCTGAAACGTCTTCGTGTGACTTAGAACTACAGTTGATCAACACTGCCGGAGAGCCCGGGCTAGGATGCGACCTCGGGTGGTGTAGGCCCGTCAGTGTCGTAGCGGGCAGACACAGACCCGGGCTGGAACGGTTAAGTCTTCGGGTTCAGATGGAGCTGTGTTTACTGATTCCTTTCTGCTGGTCCGTATTAATTGGCACCTTGGACCCCACTCTAATTAAGGGGATAGTGAGTGGCAGGTGGCGCCATTGTGGCTGGTAATCCTTGTCTGCGATTTCTGGGTAATCTCCTTGTTTAATTATAACGAATGTGCAATTGGGGGCATGAACTTTCAACAGGTTTTTTCACTGGAAAGTTCACTGGTCAAGGACAGTTTTGAAACCTTCTGACACTCTACATTGGGAACACAAAGGCAGGTTTTTTCTTCTTTAACCTCTGCATTTCCAGACTCATACAAATGGAAGTCACTCATGGAGTCAACATAGGCTAGTATCTCTCTCTCTCTCTCTCTCTCTCTCTCTCTCTCTCTCTCTCTCTCTTCCTTCTTTCCTTCCTTCTTTCCTTCCTTCCTCTTCCTCTCTCTCTCTCTCTCTCTCTCTTCCTTCCTTCTTTCCTTCTTTCCTTCTTTCCTTCCTTCTTTCCTTCCTTCCTCTTCCTCTCTCTCTCTCTCTCTCTCTCTCTCTCTCTCTCTCCCTCTCCCTCTCTTCCCCCCCCCCCCCAATTAAGCCCAGGGCTTTCACACTGAGTTACACCCCTGACCCATTTTTTAAAAAATTGCTTTTGGTAACTTGAAACTAGAAAGGTGTAATCAAGGCCGATGAAGGAAATCTGTTTCAACTGTGCCTTTTTCTTTCTTTCTTTCTTTTTCTTTTTTCAGTGAGAGTAAGAATTTTTGTTTAAATAGAGACATTTAAATCTAAGAGTACTTAATGAGTGAAAATACTAGTCTCATGTTTTTTCTGGAAGAAAGAACCTAGGCAGGAAGTCAAAATAAATGGAAGTGCTTTACTTAAGAATTTGCAAGTTTTAGCTGTGAAATGACCAGATAAAAGAGTCTCAGAGTGGAGGGACAGCCAGGGAAGGCCTCTTCTGCTTATTTGCATTTTAAAGAGAATGTTGTGCTTCAGAGTATAAAGGCAAATTTAGGTCAAGTAGACTTCTATGCTTTGCAGTTTGAGTCCTGGTCTTAGGATTGTGATCCGCGCAAAGCATTATTTATTTGGGGGAAACAGGAGAAAAGGAGGGAGGTAGAAGTGAAAAAAACCACCCCTTTGGCTGTTAATACCTTGAAACTTAGTGGAGAGGAAATAACACTCAATTTATAAGAACGCCAGTGTAAACAAACAGGAGCTCCATGGGAAATTGCACCAGGGCCCATTTGTAAGGCTTGGTCCATGTTCATTTTTCAGATAATACTTCCTGTACGTACTCCTAAAATTTTGGGCCAAGCCAAAACCAAAATAAATCTTCCTCACGTGGTGAAAGAAAACATATTAATTAGGTGATATTTTTGGAAAATCAGAAATCATTAACTTCTATCAATGCTTGGATAAAATTGAATTTCTTGAAAATAAGGTATAAGTGTGTGTGAACACATGTCACACGGCTTACAGTTTATCACGTGATAATGAAACCTGGTGACAATAGGTTTGCACTGGAAACACAAGCTGTGGATCCAGCTTCATTGAGATGTATAGTCAACATGACAACCCATTGCTTTCAGCCTGTGCCTCTCAGCCTGTGGGTAGCATGTCCCCCCAAAAGATGTGTGTCCATGTTTGGCGTGCGTTTTGTTTTCAGCCCTGGGAGGGGGCTGCTGGCATCTAATGAGTAGAAAGAAGACGTGCTGCTGAGCTCCCCACGGCATCAGAACCAGTCTCCTCTGCAGGAGAGAGTTGTCCAACCCAGGCTGGAAATCCGCTGGGATTCAGAATTCTGCCCTACCAGCCCTTCTCCTGAGGGAACACCATTTTCCTTAGAGTCTGCTGGACTGTGAGGAGGCTCAGGCTTATAATCCCAGATTCCGGGAGGTGAGGCAGTTGAAGGACTGGGAGTTTGAGCCCAGCTTGGGCAAGTTAGCAACTTGGTGAGACCCTTTCTCAAATTATATGAAATAAAAATGGGCTCTGGGTGTAGGTCAGTGTAAAAGCCCAGGCTGCACCCCCAGACCACAAAAACAGTCCATCTGCTTTTGTATCCTTTTCACGGCGTGGATTTCTCTGTGTCTCTCCCACTTACGGAGCTGGGAGTTGAGCACAGGGCCTTTGCACGTGCTACGTCCCCTGCCCTTGGTATTTTTATTGTGAGGTGGGGTCGTACTGGGTCACTAAGTTGCCTGGGTTACGCTTCACTTTGTGATCCTCCTGTTTCAGCCTCCTAGCGTGATGTCTTTCTTTAAGTTGTAGCCAAGTAATACATCTAGATTGATCTAATTTGAAACATTTGTCATCTTTTAAGTTCTATTTTATGTTTATCTATAACATAGATAAAACCTAAATGTACCTTTACTGAACATTAAAAGAATAGTCTGATTTCAACATAAACATGTGAAATTTCCACCGCTCATTGTTTTCCTTTTATGCCATTGGTACAACTAAATAAATGCCAATTAGGGTGCATCACGGTCCTTTCTGGCACTTTGATGTTTATATTAATACTCTGCAAAGGGTCATGAAATCATTTCTTCCTTGTTTCTGTACAGAACAGGGCGAAATGCTCTGTGAAAATGATAAAAATGGCCCCAAAATATCAAACTATTCAGAAGGCCTGTGCAAGTTAAGCAGTCCAAACCTATTTCAGAATCTCCCATGATCACTGAGAAATTGAAAAGAAACCCCATCTGTGCAGTTGGGACATTGGCTGCAACTGGCAGAATGGTCACACTTCCTTGGTGAGGTCCATCCTCTATCTTCCAGTGTTACTGGCAAAGCACACTGGGTGCCAGGTGAGCAGTTGTGGAGGGTGAGGGTTGCCGTTTGGATAGATTTCCAGAAAATGGCCTGCTACATAAGTGAAAAATAAATTTTTTGAAAAATAATCCTATATATAATATACATACATACATATATTATATAAATTACATATACTATATATATGCACACACACACACAGACTCACACACATATACATACACATACGTATATTTTTTCCATTTTCTTCCCCGGGAGAGGGCCTCAGCCCCACCGCCTGGCCAGCAGTGCGGGGGAGAGCTGGTACCGTGGCAGGGGGCTTTGTCCGCAGAAACAGGGGGGCCCATTCAGCTCAGCCACTGCAGTGTGTTTTGTCAGGAAACCTGTGTCTAAAAATAGATGCTGAGTGAGCCTTCTCTTAGAGCCCAGGGCCATATGGCTTTCAAAGGGCCACTTTGTTTTATTGGAAAGGAAACTATGAAAACTCCCCACTTGGAAGCAGGCCGTCCCAGGGCTGTCTGTGGGGGAGATCTTTTGGGCCACTGTTGCTAGGGAAGGGGCCGGAAGTGTGTATTTTCTGATGCTGTTCTCTAAGTACTGTAATCAGTCAGCATTTTTCCCAGTGCTCTGAGAGAGACTCTTTCTGAAGGACAGCAGAATCATCTCCAAAGACACTCTTTTTTTCCCTGTGAATTTTGGCAGATGTTTGATATGTGCAACCATAGGGTATCCCCAAAGTTTGTTAACTTTTTATGCACGGTGACTCTTGGGACCCCTTGTACGTTGAATTCAGTGCTGGCCCAGTTTTTCCTCATAGTGATAGTTTTACTTCAAATACTATGACAAATTAACTCCGAGCAAACACATTTTATATAATACTATATTTTCAAAATATTTTCTCGTGTGTTTGGCAGCCCTCGGGACACCTGGTAGATGTGAAATTGAAGGAAACTGTATTGAAGTTATGGGTGACTTTGCTCTTTCTGTTTGTTATTAATTCTTTTAATACTTGCATGGTATTCCTAGATCAAAGTTGTGATGATATGGATATGTCCTATGACTGGCCAATATTTTTATGTCTATGATGTTTACCAGCATGTATACTGGCAGAGTCCTTTTCTGTGGCATCGGAGTGGCTACTGAAGTTTGAATTCAGAAGAAGGCTGGGTCAGCCAGGGGTGGTGCCACGCCCCTGTAATCCCAGCTCTCTGGGCCACGCCCCTGTAATCCCAGCTCTCTGAGTGGCAGAAGCAGGAGGATTGTAAATTCAAGCTTAGCCTGGGCAACTTAGTGACACCCTGTCTCTGAATATGAAAGGGATGGGGACATGTGAGGGCCTTGGGTTCAATCTACAGGGCCACCAATAAATAATAAATAAAGACCACGGGAGTTGAGTTTGTAAGGGGAGCTTGATGAAAGTGCCATTAATGAAACTACCACTCGTAGCTTAGATGGCTGAGAAAGATTGGCTGTGAAGTCTCCTTAGGATGGATGCCGCTGCAGGAAGGTCGCCAGCACCGTCACTGACTCCGACAGGGTGTGGATGGTGGGGACCACCCTGGGAGCTGGGCCATATTCTGGAGTTAGAAATCAAGACGATTCCGGATGCTTTCTTTTTTCTTTACCTCCCTCACCAGAGACCAGGTTGACAATCTCTTATCCACCGTGCTCGGGACCAGACGTGTTTTGAAATTCAGACTCTTAGAAATGTCGGAATATTTACATATACATCACAACATGTCTGGGGGATAGGACCCAAGTCTAAATGTGAGACTCATTTCTGTCCACATACGTCTTACATGCAGTGCCCGAGGGTGATCGAGCAGCCTTCTTCATGTGCTGTCATTTTGACTGCAATCTGTCACAGGTCAGGCGTGAAATTTTTCTCTTGTGATGTCATGTCAGAGCTCAGAAAGCGTGCAGGCCTTGAGCATCTGGGTTTGGGAATTTTATCTGAAAATCTTCACGCTCAGTCTTTGGGGTATTCAACCCATATACCTCCTTCATAGTGGAGTCGCCTCTCTGTTCTCCCTGCCGGGAGGGTATTTCCCGTTTTTAATGCAAAGCCCGTAGGGCTCAGAAATAAGGGAAACTTGATGTCTTTCCACTTTAAACCGCGTCTACCCAGGCCTTTCCTCCGTATTTCCCTCCCTGCTCTGAGACCTCTGGCTTGCTAACTTAGGCAGTACGTGCCTGCCAGCAAGAGTTCTAGGCTGGGGAAATGCCTTAAATTTACATGTTCTTTCCAAGCCTGAAGTCAAAGGCCTCTGAACTTGCTGCACTTTTAGGCCTCAAGACTTGCTCCTGCGATGTGTTCCTGGGCATTTGTGTAGGACGTTTGCAAGCTCTGGGCATCACCCACAAATTCAACAGACATCTCCCATCATGTGTGTTTTAACTGGTGCGAGCTTATGCACACGCAGGGGCAAGTATATGCAATAGTGCATTTTAATGGAAGGATGCTCACGTCAGGCCGTCTTTCCCGCCTTACTGCCTTTGCCTTAGGATAGGTCCCGGGTTCGGGTGACAGGTATGTGAGGCAGAGGGAGATTTTGGCTTGAACCATAAGAATTAATGCTCGGAGGGACTCAGCGACCTGCTCAGAACCACGGGTCAACTGTGACTCTTACTCCAAGCCGCTTTGCACTAGACCCTACCAAGGGTATACTTATAACCCAACCAGATGACACTGATTAATAATAGCACTGCTGAATTCAGAATTACCGAATGGTCAATTTGTCCCCCGAGGCCAGAAGTCTTAGCTACTTGGGTAATGATGATCCGACTAGCTGGTTGGTGGGTGTGTGCAGCACACACTGCGTATACTTAATAGGGCAGACAGACAAGCAGCCTGGCCTGGCTTGGCTTGCTTTTAGAAAGCCCCTTCTCTCTCTGGTGACCAGGAATATGAACTGCGGCTGGGCTTCGAGCTTTTGCATTTGTGGCTGCCTTTGGGATTGGTTTCGGGTAGAGTACTACCAGGTCTTGTTACAGTCAATTGAAGGTGAGACCTGAGAGGAAGCGGGGATGAAAGCCCTCATGGATGTGTAAATGGCAGATACGTCTCATAAGAGATAACCAGAATAGCGACTTAGTTATCCCATATTAACTTTGTTTTGTGTGTGGTGGTTGTGAAGTAGATACCACAGTTAGCACTTGGCTTGTTTTGGAGACATCTGGCCAGAGTGGCTGCTTCTGTATGCATGTCTGACCTGCAGATTTGGAAGTGAATTTCAGAAACATTATCTTCTTGAGGAACAGGGGTCATTTTTTGAATATCCACCCAAGTCTTAATTCACTGACGTGTTTTAATACCTGTTTACCATAGGATAGTTTCCCCAGATAAAACTGTTGCTCGTATCTGTGCTACAGACTTGAAAGACCTGACACGGTCTTAATAATGTTATTTTAAGGCAGCAAATGCAATGGTTAAACATTTGCTTAATCTTTATTATGGCTGGAGCAGGTTTGCTGCTGCATTTGCCCATCACAGGTACACTTGAGAGTACGCTGGAGTCCTCGTGAATCGCGGGACATTGGTGCTCGTCTTGTAGAGCCCGGAACATTCTTTTATTTTGTGGAGGCTTCTAAGTGAATCTTTTGTAACATTTAAGCTGCACATAGGATGTATGTGATTCTGAAATCTTGGTTAGGAATTGAACCCCAGATTGTAATGGTAGGATTCATCCTAAACTTCCAGAAAGGTTTCCCCTTCAGACCTCAAGTACAGAACTGTAACTGTTCCAAAGTAACTGTTGTAAACATTAAACATGACTTTTCTCAATTTCACTTTCCAAGTGTTCTCAATAGTATTTCTAGTACTTTTCATTTTTCTGGAGTAATTTTTCCTTATTGTTCATATAATTTGGGAGAGCATTATAAGTTTTTTCATAATGTTTATATTGTTTTTAATCAAAATCATAGTTATGAAAATTATCTCAAATCTCAGTGTTCTTAAATGTTGCCGAGCATGCCATAGTTAATTTTTTAGAAAGTTTGTCCTTTTTATAAAATGAAATGCAGATTTTCATAAATAAATATTTCAAGTTTTTCATAGGTGGGTTGATGTTTCTTAACTCTCATTAGAAAGCCATGGTGCCCGGTAGGGTCAGAGCATCTGCTGGCTTTCTGCAGAGTTTCAAGAGGGAAATACCCCTTCCTCAGCCTGGGAGAGCTGGGAGGGCAGATAGCTTGTTTGTGGGTGTGTTTCTGCTGCACTGAACCTCAGGAATAGAGTTAGAAGCAGAAACATTGCTTGTTTCATGAGTTAACTTTCTGTATTTCAAAATGCTAATGTATGTATTTGAAATTTCATGATCAGTCCGTGGAAGAGAAAGATCACAATTTATCTTCTCTCTGCTGGAATCCTGCGCGCCCTCTTTCCCCCACCTTACTATTCGGTTTGGGGGTGAGGAATCTCAGCTTGCTTTATTTTCTCATCTTTCCTTTGAAGTGAGTGATAAAAGTTGAGCCATCAAGCCCATTCTGAAAATGTCCAACTTAACAATAAACCCTTTGTGATGGAAATCACCCAGGTCACTTTTTAACCAACTGAAGAATCCTGAATGTAGTGTCACTCTAAATGCCAGTGCCCTGGACTCAGGCTGCCTTCAGCTGATAGCCTGGGAACCACGCTATCTTGAGGAAAGAAGCCATCTTGCCTAGGATGTGGCTTTTGTGTCCTCCCCACCACGCATGACGCAAGGGGGAGGTGAGACGCCTGGCAGTTTGCATGTGAGTCATCCAGTGTCTGTCCTTTTCCTTGGTAGTGCTAATGATGGGCTTCCATCCACGTAGTTCTGGTTGCTTGGTCATTGCACCTGGGTCAGAGATAGTCTTGATGAGGCAAACTTCCCACAAGGGTCAAGAAAGCACATTGTTCTTTGATTTAACTTAATGAAGGTCGTGTAGGGCAGCGCTCAAAGCGCGTCCGCCCCCAGGAGGCTCTCTGGCGGCCACGAGGAGTCACTCCTGCAGAGGCTGAGCATCGCCATGTGGGTAGGAGGGTGGCTGCTTTGCTCTGAGAGCTCCTGCTGGAATAGCTGGCTTCATTTTGAGGCAGCAGTTTGCTAATTGGCACCTCCCAATTATCTGCCGCGCGAACACCTTTTTCTATTAATTGTTTCCCATGAGCGTAGCTCCGGAAGATCCTGCTGCCTGGCAACTCATAGAGGTTTCAGAGTTGCTGCTGAAATTTAATTGGTTTCTAGAACGTCTCTGTGAACTGCAGCAGTTGGTCGGTGTTACTGCTGGTGAGGGTCCAGGTCGGAAGCATGGCGGCCAAGGGCTGTGGCAGGGCCTGCTGGGTAACTGCAAGGGTCATTGCACTCTGAGGCTGTCAGGGGTATTTATGGATATTCATGTGCAGTGAACCCTTGAACTTGAACTGGTCATTCTTGTCTTCCATGCCTGGAATTGTGTTTACTCTGAGTGGCAGGAGAAACTTTAATTATGGAGCCAAAAAAGAGGCAAGGTTATCTACGTTTAAAACGGTAAATGGACCATTAAGAAATGTACCTGCATTCCAGTCACTCCTCTATTATAGAACAGGTACATTTTATTCTTAAGGAAGCTCATTATAATTCTAAGCTTTACATGTTTTTCAAGTAGAAAGATGATAGAAGTGTACTATTTCCACTCTAGGTACTCTGCATGTTGACCAAACATGAGTAGAAAATATACATATATCAATGTGTAGTCAAAATGAAGTCCAGGCTTTGTGCTTCCATAAGTAAATTTTTAAAGTATGGAAGAAATTTGAAAAGTAAAATTCAAGGCTACCTGTATATGTTTTGGAATGTGTACCTGTGCATCAGAACTAGAGCTTCCATCGCAGTAGCTGGACTGAGCCATTGTTGGGTCCGCCCACTGGATTTTTAAGCTCTTGAGCATAGATTTTTGTTCTTTGTTAATCTGGGCATCCTCATCCTCTTTCCCTGCCCAGTGCAAAGTGACTTTTCTTTTGGTGCTCTTTTCTCCTAACTCTAATAAAATGATTATGTCTAATACCAAGCAAGCATTTTAATATACTGAGTATTATCTTTAGCACTTTTTATTTGCCTCAAATTATTCTTTGTATCAGTGTGGATTTGCAGTGTATAATTATGTTCAACTTGGATGGGGGGTGCACACGCGGTGCACCTGGATCGTTTTTACTTCCTTTCTGTCCACCCTACTGTCTCGCCTTTGACGCCCCTCAACAGAGCAGAGGGTATGCCCGCTGTGGGGGTGTGAAACCCACCTGACTGAGCGGCTGGGAGCGGGTCTCCTGGAAGCCTGCATCCGGCCTAGGGCTTTTGAAAAACACTCCTCATTTTAAAAAGAATTGTAGTACAACACATGTGACCAAAAATTTATCATCTTTACCATTAAGGCTGTAACTGAGCAGTGTTAAGTACACTCACACAGACATAGAGCCAGTCTCCTGAACTTTTCCATCTTGCGGAGCTGTGGCTGTATCTTAGACTATTCATGCTGCTACAGCAAAACCCTGTGGGACGGCTGGCATAAACAGCAGCCAGGGTTCTCATAGCTCTGCGGGATGGCGGGTACTGGCAGACTCCAGACTCGGGTCCCTATGAGGCGAGGGTCCTCTCCCTGACCAGCGTGCTTTCAGCAATGACCAGAGCGTGGGGTAGGTTGTGGTGGGGAGGTGGACTGGAGCCAAGGCTTGGTGCGGAGGATGGAGGAAGCAAGGGACTCTGTAAAGGAGGGCAGCCTAGCTAGGCTGGGCACTGTGCATGTGAGGACCAGAGGAGGAGGGACCATGTGCAGGAGAATTTTAGCGAGATTAGGCACCGTGTGTGGAGGACCAGATTGAGGAGGGAGATCAGGGGGAAGGAGTAGGCCTGGGAGGGAGGGTATGGAAGCCAGGCCTTGCAGGAGCTCGGGCATGGCCCATGGACCTTTGCAAGAATGTAGCATGCTCCTGTGCTAGAATTGGCAGCCCTTGGGCCTAATCTGGAACTCAGCGTGAGTCTCATGTGCGAGTTCTCCTCCAGTTCGGAAAGTCTTCAAGCTGAATTTCCACAGGCGGCTTCTCTTTGTCATCACTTTCTGACACGGATGATGCAGAAAGCCGACACGAGGAGATCACGGTTTATACCCAAGGCAAAGTGAGGCCAGAACCTCCCCGGAAGGGGAAGAGGACAAACCAGGACGAACGATTTACGGCTCTTTCGCCCACATTCTTACAGTGAAATGAATATTTTTCATTTGCTGTAAACTTCTGATTATGTACATGTGATTTTAATAAAAAGTTAGAAATGCTTCTTTTTTTGTGCCCCTGGGGATTGACCCTAGGACCTTCTTGCTGAGCTACATCCTCAGTCCAGTTTTGGTTTTGGCGACAAGTCCTTTGGTGGAGATGCTAATGAGATGTACTGAGCACTTTGAACTCTTGGGAGACCTCAGCATGGAAATTCTGGTGACAACTGGAATTACATTGGCCGTCTGAAGTGGGTCTTGAGTCATCCGGGTAAATACAAGGTTTACTCATTCTGGTTCAGGCAGAATTTGAGTGTTTCGTTTGGCATCATCCTTAGGATAATTCAGTACTTGACTAAGTGTCCCACCTTTCGGCTGGGCATGTGGTGGTAGCAGATGTAACCACACAGAGAGCTGGCTGGTAGGAGAAAGAAGTGCCTGTGTGACCAGGATGGGCCCCACTGTCATGCCTTCCCTTTGGGCTGGAAGAGGTTTGCCCTTGTGTGAAAAATGCATCACGGCTCTTGTCGGACATTCTTGCCCCGAAGCCCATCCTTTGTCCCCCAGTGGAAGCCCTTCCTACCACGCTATGTGCATGGAATGTCTTCTTCCTTTGCTCTAATACGTTTGAGGGGACACAGGTCTAAGTTTTATGAAGAACAGAAATCCAGTTTCCTCTACTATAACATTCTCTGATCAAATAAGTACTACATATCTGGCTTCATTTTAGCATTTTTTTAACACTAACTAGTTGTGCAAACATTGACCCCCACCCTCCGTCTTATAATTCTTCATGTGTGAAACCTGTCACAAAGGTTTTCATGAAATTGTGAAGAATTGTTACTACTCATAAAGACAAAAAAATCAAGGCAGCTCTAGGGAGAGGTGGCAAGGGGGAAGGGTGTGTGCGTGCAGGCTTGTGCCCACGTAAGAGATGCCATATGTTTTCAGACATGTTTTCAGTATCCGTCATCTGTCATGAGGGACATAGACCAATATTTGCAGATGACTTTGGGAAAATACAGAAATATCTACTGTGGTATGAGTCTGAACCAAGAATTATTGCACTATTGCTTCCTTTATTTGAAAATACTGTTATACGTACATAGGTTTTCGATGTGATTGACTTCTTCAAAGACCAAGAGCTGAGTGAGTAATACGTGTGTAAGTCACATGTGGGTAGTAAGTGGCTGTGCCTCCACGGCTTCCCGTGGGAAAGCTGGGCATGCCAAGTAGGAACCAGTGTTCCCGCCGCTACTGAATGCCTTCTGTTTTACTCAAAGAAACATTGTCATGTATAATTCTCGTACAGTGGTATTTTCTGAAGAATGGTAAAAACAATTTGTAGGCTGTGTCTTTACGTGGAGTGTGGGCAGCTGCATCAGCGCTCTCTTCTGAGGGCCTTAAACAGAAACTGTACTTGAGTGTTGATGGCATTTTTTTATTTCTGAAGTGTGTTAGAAGGCAGTTTCAGGGAAGTGTACAAGATACAATAATTTTATTTTATTTTTTTGAGACAGGGTCTTGCTCTGTCGCCCAGCCTGGTCCTGAACTCCGGTTAGTACCCAAGCTGGCCTTGCACTCACGGCAATCCTCGTGCCTCAGCCTCCTGAGTGCTGGGATGACAGGCACGCACCACTGTGCCTGGCTCATGTGCTGCTGGGGAATCGAACCTGGGTACTTAGCGTTGGACTTAGCGCTTGCTAGGTAAGCGCTTTAACCGCTGAACCATTCCTTCAGCCCCAGTACAATAAAATTTTTATTGATATTATTTTTACTTAAAATTTCATTTTCAGTATACTCACTCAAGTTGGATTCACATGAATTTCAAGCACAATTTACACGAACTTCAAGCACAAGGAGTTTTAGTAATCGTTAGAAAAAGTTTTTTGGTTAATTTTCTTCCTTTTCTTGTGGTGTTAGGGAGTGAACCCAGGGCCTTTACACTGATCTGCATCCCACCCCCATCCTACTTTTTTTTAAATACAGGGTCTCACTAAGAGACTCAGTTGCCCCGCCCCTCTCAAACTTGCAATTTTCCTGACTCAGCCTCCCAGAGTGCCGGATTGCAGGTCTGCACCACCTGGCCCGGGTCCTTGTTTTATAAATGCTAGCCGGGGAGGCAGATAGGTATGGGTAGATGTTTTCATTCTCTGCCCAGGGATGCTGTAGCACTAATTGCATGAAGAAGATAATGACCTTGGAATCCCTTTACAACACAGCTTTCGCTAAGCCAGGCTGGTGGCTCCGGATTTTCAGTGTGGAATTTAACTCCCTGGAGTCTGGCGTCTAAGTACTATAACAGTTACGCTACCCATGCGTCTGAATTTTTTTTTTTTTTTTTTGTAACAACAACCAAGCTGCCCTTTCTCGACGCGTCCCCGCAAGTTGGGTGCGGCAGATCTAGAACGTTTCTCTTTCCAGGAAAGGCCTCTGTTGTGGAAACCAGCTCCGACCAGCTCCGACCAGCTCCGCAGGGCGGGAAGGGCCTCTCCCCTCGCGGGCTTCCAAACCCTTCCTTCATCTTCTTTTCCTCCTTGCTCTGCTCCCAGCACCAGGCCCCTGGAGGGAAACAGGGAAATTGTCTCGCTCATTCCAAAGCATTGCACCGTCTGTCCTTCCTTCCTTTCTCCGTGACCTGGGTGGGTGATCCTGGTATGGAGTGGCCCTAGGGAATGTTTTGTTGACTGTCCCTGTTCAGAGTTCTCCCTCTCTGTGGATCTGAAACCCCTGCGCTGGGAATGACCTGCCGTGGTTCCTGCCGTGTTTGGGGTCACCTTCCTGGAAAGTCGGAGTATCTGACCCCTGCTTTGCTCCAGCCTTTAGAGTTTCTGATGCTTTACCCCCTACATGGATTCTCGCCAATCTCTGAGTCTCTGAATTCTCCATTGGCTGGCCTGTTTCTGCCTCCGATTTCTGTTTTTGGTAAGGTCTCGCTATGTAGCCTGCGCTGGTATCAAGCTCACTGTGCTCCTGCCTCCGCCTTCCAAGTGCTGGGGTTCAGTATGTAAATGGTATATATATAGATGGAACACGCAACCTCACCTGCCTACTCTGGGTATTTCTTGCAGAACAAATCATATGGGTCTGTATTCAGCCAGGTGTGGCTGTTTAATCTGATAGCATCCTGTACTCGGTCTGCAGATGGCTGTAGTTTAAGCACAACTCTGTTCTCAGCTGTCAGTAGGAATGGTACCATGACCCGCCACACGGGAAGTGGTGAGGACTAAATGTGGTGACACGTGAGGGTTGTGGCACGATGTCTGACAAACAGAAGAAGCTTGCCACACAGCCTGTGTCATTCCCATGACGGCTTTGCCACCATTGCTCTGCATTTATGAAAAAGTAGCCACGCTTGCCTTCTGTGGGTCCCATGATTCCCAGCTCCTGCCGCTGCCTCTCCCTCTTACGCAGGCTCATTTTCTTACTGGGGATAATCATGTGCCCACTATAATTTACCCTGCGGCTGTAAACATGCCCTACGGCGATAAACATACAGAACAACTCTGTGTTTTCTATCACCTAGCTCTACTACTGGGGTGGAAGTTTGACCCTACAATCCTTTAGTAGAACAGTGCTAAGATGACATCATAATCTAAATATCCATGCCAGAATTGTGCACTTGTGAGGTGTCTGGAGGTTTGTTTTGGTTGTTGTTTTAATTATAAACTCAATGTTAGCAAATTCATTAAGTTGATTTCCTTTGGCATTCTAATCATGTAAGTTACCTTCATTCTCTTCTGCTCTTTGTTTATCTGTTGCTTAACCTTTCTGTGTCTGGCCTTGTTATCTGGTATACAGTCTGTGCATATAATTTTTATATTCATAGCATGATACTAGTTTTCAAAAATAATTCTGCAGTCTCTAGGCAGATGCCCTTGTTACTGGTTTAAGATCTACCACCTGCAAATTCCACGAAGCTGGTGGATTTGGTTGTACTGACCTGGTAATGCACTTTCAGTGTATAGGTGGTTATTATAATTTCTTTTTTTCAGTTATTCTTTTTCTTTTGAGCCAAGATCTTGCTCTGTAGCCCAGGTTGATCCTGAACTCACTTTGTAGCCCAGGCGGGCCTCCAGCTCACAGCAATCCTCCTCATCAGCCTCCAGAGTGCTGCGCTTATCGATGTGAGCCACCTCGTTGGCTTCTGCGGTGCTGGGGGGCCCAGCTCAGAGCCTTGCACTGTGCTGCCCCTTCCGCCACTATGACATGTCTTAGGAGAACCTACTTTGAGGATTTTTCTTTCTCAAAAGCTGCTTCAAGCCCTCTCAGGTGGAGCTCAGTGTGCTGTGATCCCGGCCGGGGCTCCTGCTTGTGATGTACCCGTGATAATTTCATGTTAGATGAAACATGGTGTAGGCCATCGACCAATGCCCGATTACGGTGCACTCAGGGTGTTTCCTAATGGATCTATTTCCTCCATTACTTTTACAAATACCGGAGATATACCTTTCCAGTACAGACATTATGTGATAACATGTAGAGTTTTAGCGTTTGAACTATAACCTTGAAAAGGCTCCAGAAAAAAAGAAAAACAAGTTGTAATCTGCTGGAGACTTCGTTATAGTAAAAGTTCTGAAATTTTAAAACCGGAGTGCAAAGCTGTTCCTCTTTTTATATTTGCCCGCGAATTCTTTTGTTGTTGCTAGTGGTAACTATAGAGATTCTTTTTTTTATAAACAGCATCCTTTTAATAACAATGGTCTCCCCAGATAGACTGTGGCATAGATTTAAGCTTTATTAAGTCTGCCCGGGACTCCCCGATCTTGCCCCTGAGCCCAACGAAGAAAGGCCGGGCCGGCTCCATGCTGGGCCTGTGATGGATGGCAGGACATCTGAGGGACTTTTGTGTCCTGCCTGCTCTCCCTGAGCGACACTGTGTGAATGCTTGGAGAAGGTCAGCCCTTATCACATGTAATCCCGGCCTGAAAGCGGATCAGTGGTGACAGGCACTCCCTCCGCGAGGACACACACGCCCCCCTCCACATGTTTCGTGCGACAGGAGGGACAGGAGGAGGGGCTCTTCTTTCTTCCTTTCGACCCCTTCCCACTCACGGGGACCTTGGCCGAGCCGGGAAAGCAAAGGGGAGACGTGCTCGGAATCCCGGCCCGGGAGGAGGGATTGTTTATTTGGAAGGAGGCGGCGATGGCGATGGGCTTTCACTGCACAGCTGAAGGGAGCCGGGCTTGGGAAGCCGGAGCTGTGGAATGCTGCCCCGAGAAGGGGCGGGAGCCAAGCCGCTAAGTCGGACTCTGTACCTCCAAAGTCAGAAGAGCTTTGGAGCCTGGTGTTCCGGCTCCAGCCCTAGACCTGCTGTGGAGGAGCTTTGCGTCTGTCCGGAGTTAAAAAATCAGAATATTACAATTGCGACCGTGCCCTTCTGTGCCGCAGGGGCACAGGACAACTATGGTAGTGTGACATTGGGCAGAACTGGAGGGGCCCAAGTCAAGTGGGATGGCTGCCCACAGGAGGAAGGACTAGCTCCTGGGGTGCCTACTCAGGAATGCTGCAGCAGTTTAACGCAAAGGCAAGTTCTGTTCCAGGCCACATTGGTGAGGACTTGAAGGTAACAGAGCAATGCCCACCTCGTTGCCCCGCGAAGAAGAATTGAGGAATTCTGTCCCTTTGTCTTTGGTACAAAGGGAGACACTTCTCTGGTCTCCAAAACGTCACTGGTTTCATTTGACACTCAACCAGCGGCAGGAAACAGGAGCTGCAGTTGGCTGGTCCAACAGAGGACAATTCAGTCGGTGCCTCTGCGAATGAACTTAAATTCTTGCGCAGTAGGATAAAAACCAGCTTCTGCGGAGGGTAGCGGGTGTGAGTCCCTCCCCTACCTCCTCTCCTTGTCCCTTTCCCTCGCGTCTCCAGCCCCCAGGGCCCACCCGTGGGTCCACTTGCTTTGCGCGGGTTCTCTACCTCTGGCCTTGGCAACTTTTGTACGTTGGTCCTTGCCCCTTAGACAGCAAGTTTGTTTCCCTAAAAGGCAAATACTGTTTTTTAAAAAAATAACCTCATAACCCGTTCAATAGTCACAATTCCCCCAAATATAGCAAAATGGGGACAGAGGTGAGACACTGGGAGCGGTGCCTGTATAGACTCAGAAGGGCGGCGGCGGTGGGTGGGTTCTGTGAGAAAGCCAGCCACGAACTGAAGCCGGCAGCTAGGTGCTCCCGTTGGAAAGCTGCCCAGGACATCCTGCGTCACGTGTGGGGACATTGGAGGAGTTAAGTGAGAACAAGTTGATTAAAAAGAGATCACTTTTGCAGTTATAATTTGGATCTTTGATTTTTAATGTAAAATAAGACACATTTTTATCTTTCACCCGCCCATCAGCTGGTGACTCGTGCCGCCCTGCGGGCTCTCTCCAGCCGCTCTGGGGCTCCAGGACGGGTTTCGCTTTGGCCGGGCTCACCTTGCGGTCCAGCCCTCGCTGGCCCTGTGGGGATCTGCCCTCCACAGGCACCCCGCCCCCCAGTCTGGGCGGTGGGTCCCTGGTGCAGGTGCCCTCCGGGGACAGTTCTTGGGTGCACCACGTTTTCCCCAAGTTCTTTCTGTGTCATTTTTTCTTTGCCTGGGAAGTTGTGTGCTTGTGCAGTGCATTGACTTCAGCTGTAGTTTAAAATCAGGAAGTTTGGTGGTAGGAATTGGTTTGAAGTAAACTGGGAGACTGGGAAGATTGTGTGTGTGTGTGTGTGTGTGCGCGCGCGCGCGCGTGCGCGTGTCTGTGGTACCCCGGATCCAGCCCCGCTGGCACACCGAGCCACGGCCCAGCCCTGCCGCGCTGTTCGTGTGTGCGACATCCCCCTGGGGCACTGTCTTCTTAAGTGGCCAAGGTTCCCAGCCTGGGCTCAGACCCGCAGTCCTCCTGCCTCAGCCTCCCAGGGCCCTGGCGTGACGGGCCTGTGCCACAGCGGCTGCTCCCTGGCAGAGGCGATGTCTGTGGTGAGCGAAAGGCGGGCAGCCGGAGATCCCCCTCCCGGCCGTGAAGCCCGGTGCGGGTTCAAACCCGGCTAGGGTCACGGAAGTGTGCTCCTCGAACGGTAGCGACGGCAGCCCCTGTCCGGCCTCTGCCCGGGTGCCCGGCCCGCGGGTGGCCCAGCCTGGCGGCGCTAGGACTCCCGGGCTGCGAGAAACGGCATTTGGGTTCGATTTGGCCCCACGGAGGCCCGGAGGGAGCGCCCTGGACACGCGGATCCCTGAAGTCACCGAAGGGCTCCGTGGCCTCCGTGGGTGGGTGGGACAGCGCACGCGGCTCTTTAAATTGGGAAGCCTGGCTGGTGGGCGCGGCCGGTCGTCCCAGCGCCCTGGGAGGCCGAGGCAGGAGGGCCGCAGGTTCAGGCTCAGCCTGAGCAATTTAGCAGGTTAGAGGGACCTTGTCTCACAGTCTAAACGGGCCGGGGTATAACTCAGGGCAAAGGCCCTGCGCTCCATCTCTGGTACCGGAAAAACATAACTTGGAGAAGAATGTGGAGATGGCTTCCCTGAGAGAAATTAAACGTTAAAATATCAAGCAGACGCAGCATGATGGTGCCTGAGACCCAGCCGGTCGTGTTCCCAAATCCTGCTGGGGCGGGGGCGAGGGTCTGCCCGGGGTCGTGGTTCCACGCAGACAGGCCTCCCTCAGAGCTCTTGCTGTTTTTCTTATTATCTGATCTCAGAGAAAAAAAGAAGAGATTTTTTTTAAAGGAAGCCTTCAGTATTGAGAAAGATTATTCAGTACGATGGAAAATGAAACTTGAGAAAAATAGTCCCAGTTTGCGTAGACAGGTACAGCGCCAGTCTAGCAAGGGCGGTGACTGGCGATGTAGATCAGGTGCGCGCCGGGAGGTTCTCTCGGTGGGCAGCTCAGCCCTCGGTGGTCTGAGCGAAGCCGCCTGCCCCGTGGGGACCCTCCCTCCCTACGGGAAGGTCGCGGCATGCAGCTGGAGAGCTACTGTAACCCGACACTTCGACGTGTCGCGGTATTTCTGTCATTTCATCAAAGGGGAAGACAAGATCTCTCCTTGTCTTCGTGCGTTTCTCAGCGGCGATTCTTAGCGCAGAAAAGCATCCTGACACAAAAAGCGTTGGCTCTTGCCCGGCGCGGTCAGGAAGCGTCCACCGTGGACGCCCGGCGGGGCTGCCCCGGGAGGTGGGGACTGGGTGTTGGCCATGCAGGGCTCAGCCCTGAGCTGGAGCCGACTGGCCCGGAGTGGCAGCTGGGCCAGGCGCCTTTCTTAAAAAATAAAAGCCAGCTCAGGGGTCCTCGGTGCCCTTTGCTGCCCTCCAGGAGTAGAAGACTCCGTGGTGGCAGAGCCGGTTTGTGACAGGCGGTCGTTCCTCGTCCTGTCCCCCGGCCTCAGGTTTGCGGGCGGGCGTGCTGACCATCTGACAGGAGTGGCAGCCGGGAGTCACGGGGACCGACGGGCAGGTGGCCCTGGTGGCTCCGCGGACCCAGCTGGCCACTCCCCGCTTGGTGGGGTAAGAAGCCCAGGCCGACAGGGAGCTGCGGTAAGGGCTGATTTTGTGGCTTTTTCCTCCGGAGGGAGAGTTCCGGGGCGAGCTTTGGTGGTTGGACGCTTCCCTGTCCCGTTTGTGCTTCCCCACTGTGCCTACCAGCCGGTTCTCTAGGGCAGTGCCTGCAAGGGGCTTGGAGGTTCTGCTTTCCGGGGGGGAGAACCGAATCCGACCCAGAGGGGGGCTCCGAGGAGGAGCCACTTCTCAGCCGACTGCCAGCTTCTGTGCAGAACGTAAGGCGTGGGCGATGCCAACCCCCTTGCTCTCGACTCTCCTGTCCTCCCGGACGATCCACGGTGGGCTCATGAGCTGCAGAACTTTTCCCTAGGTGCCCTGGGGTAACCTGGCTCGTAGGTCTGTGTGACGTTTGCCAACTTCTAACCGCAGAGGTCTGATTTATGTCGTTCCGTCCCAAAGAATTATTTGTTCTATCAGCCCGACTGAAAGCGACTTTTAAAAAGTTTTCAATGTTTGAATGAACATAGCTGAAAGAAGAGTTGGATGACTTTCGAGTTAGGGGGTTCCTGAGTGAAGGTGGACTGGTCTGTGGTCACGGTAGCTGCGAAGGGGGAGTGAGGAAGGGACCCAAGCGTTTCTGCAGTTAACTTTTGTGTGTTTGTGAATCGTTGTTTAGGACTCACTGGACTTTTTTGGTGAGAAAAGTATGCATGATCAGTTGGCCTACACTTTTAATTGGCACTTGTAGGATTGTTATTTTCATAATCTTCAAATTTTCATGACAATGTTAAACTATTTCATGCGTCGACTCTGCTTTTAACAGTTGGGAAAACTGCTTTTAATTCTCTGTATAGATGCCTGAGAGTAAGAGGGGCCACACGAATTGATTGGCAGGAAGGATGGGTGTATCACCTACGTAGTTAGCTAGTTTGTTCTCCAGAAGACGCTGTAGTTGAATCCTTTCTAGAAAGGAATAGGAAGACTTCAGGGAATTTGCTGCTTAAGAAAGTTCCTGGAGCCTCAAGTGTGACGTATGTCAAATAAGTTCTTTTCCCTCTGTTCTGGCAACTACTGCTTCCTTATAGTCTGAAGAGAATCCTTCCTTCCTTCCTTCCTTTCTTCCTTCCTTCCTTCCTTCCTTCCTTCCTTCCTTCCTTCCTTCTTTCCTTTTTCCTCCCTCCTTTTTTGTGGTCCTGGGATGGAGTCCAGAGCCTTCACGCTCAGCTTCATCCCCAGCCCTTTTTGTTTTTTACCATAGATTTTTGAGATAAGATCCTTCTAAGTTACAGTTGTCCAGGCGGCGCTTGAACTTGCAACTGTTGTCTCAATTTCCCAGAGTCCTGGGATTGCAGGTGCGAGCATTTTCTTTGCAGCACGCGAGTACCTGAATTTAGCACAGAGTTGTGCCGTAAGCAGCCAAGAGGCTGTCTGCTGCAGACAGTGTTGGGATCCGAACGCTGGCTGATGGTGACAGGGTACAGGACCATGTCTCACCTTCCAGTGAGGAGGGTGGAGCCGGAGCTGTTCCTCACTTCCTCTTAGGCCACATTCTGTTCTCTTAAGCTTCCTGCCCCCGAGTCCCCCATGCATGTGCGCGTGCCTCGGGCCTGCTGCCTCTATGTCCTCGTCTCAGTGGGTGGGGGTCCTGAGTGTGAATTCTGGGCCCAGAATACCTGGCTTTGAATCTAGTTCTGTCGTTTCCCGCCCACCGTGAGATGCGGATCTTAACGCACGTTCACCCTGGAGTTGGCTCCGATACTAGATGAGTAAGGACTCGTGACCCTTAGAATACTGCCTGGTGGGCACAGCAGTTGTGGGTTTGCAATGCCTGCTATCACTGTGAATGATTAAGACAGCGAGAGGAGGTGGCACCTTGGGAATAATGTGCATTGAGTCGAGAGGGTGCAGAGTTTGACGGCTCCTCGGGAATGAACCTGCTGCATCCCTGTGGGGATTTCCAGCTTTTTTGACAAGGAATTCTAAACCCTTTATTTTTTGAGGAATTTCTCTGCCTACAACTATAACTAAACTTTATGTTATTTATGATTTTTGCCAGGGTGAGTACAGAACGTGCCATCTAGGGATTATCTGTTTAACCAATGAAGCCACTTCCACGCCCAAAGTTCTTGACAACCTGAAACAAGCCTCCCAATCATTCAGCTGCTACTTAACAGTAGTGATGGAAACAGTGAGATGGAAGAGTCGCTGGGCCCCGTGGCACAGGCCTCCGACCCAGCCTTCTGGGAGGCTGAGGCAGGAGAATTGCAGGTTCTGAGTCTAGCCTGGATGATTTAGAGATTTAATAAGCCCTTGAATAAAAGACAAAGAGTAACTATGAAGCACAGATAAATGAAGTGGCCCTGCTCTCCTAGGTGAATGACAAAGCCAAGGCTAAAATGTTGAGACGCTGCATCCTAATTTAAAGTAAATGTGTTTCAGAGTGACAACCAGGGCTATTGGGGAGTGTGACCTTTGGGTTGGTAGAAACATTCTTGTTAATCAAATACGTGGAAATCTAGAAGTACTGTGTGAAGAGGTAAGGACAAGGCACTGCCGCAGTCCCCCTCCCCGTGTGCCCCGCAGTACAGCGTCGCCGTGATGGGAAGGTGAACTCTCTGTCCTCGGAACCGTGCGAGGGGCCTGTGTTATAGATCAGCTTGCACTTTATCACTGCTGGCATCTTATCTTGCCTGCTTCACTTGGGCAGACACAAGCTTAGAAAAAAGAAGCAAGAGTACATCTTGGTAGAGCTCAGGAACGTTATGGTTTTATATTGGCACACAGTGATGGCTTCAGAAACGCATTTTTTTTTTTTTTTAAAGCTTGGGAATTTTTAGAGGCACAGTTGCCTTCCTCAAAGTAAGAACACGAGCCGTGGTGGGAACACCAGCAGTGTTTCTTTCTTCTCGCGCTGGGTGGTTCTTGCGTTCGGCTCCTCAGAATGCTCTGATCTTCACTTCCGGAACCCAGCAGAGAGTCTCGGGCGGCCATAGTCAATATGGTGCCCTAGGTGGACAGCGTAAAGGCGCTGTCTTGCTCACCACCATTCTCCTTACGCTCTGCTGGAGGAATTTGGGGATGTTACAGAAGTGGGGGTTGACAGACCTGAAAACATGTTGACTGTGTTCACTGTCCTCACTGACGGGAACAGTGTCACCTTTCTGACAAGAGTGGACGTCATCTTCTGTGTTTAAAGCAGTGACATTTTCTCCCCCCCTCCCATTTTATTGATATGTACAAGTGCAGAATTTAAGGTTTACAATGGAGTTGAGCATTTTGTGCACGTACTTTCCTTGTCAAAGTGACCAGGGCTTTCCCGCTCTCCTTTTGTCCCTCCCCCTATCCTCCCTTCCCTCCCTTCTCCCCCAGCAGTGACATTTTCACTTAGCTCCCTGTTAAATTTGCGTGTGAAAATTCTCTCAGTGTTCCACCACGCCACAACTGCAATGGATAGGTTAGTCCAGCAGCGGTGACAGTAGGAGTTGGCGGCCATGGGTTTTCTTTAGCTTCAGAGCGATTCTACACTGGAGAGCACAGTTACAGGAAAAGGAATTAGGACTGCAGATAGCAATCTACTCTTTTTGAATATTAAAAAAAATTTCCCAACCCAGTGAACACAGATTTTTTTTTAAGCTTCTTTGGCCCCTGTGTAACTTTGAACTTTTATGTAACTCAGATTTTACATCTCCCCATTGCCAGGATAGACGCTGTAGTTTTCTTAGTGTACTATTCATATCCAACCCGATTGACGCTAATTCAAAAATTTAAAAATCTAGTATCAAATTATTTTAAGCAAAATTAGAGCAGCTAGGGAGTCCAGGAACAGAAGATACCAAACATGGCCGGGAGTGTTTCAGACGAAGGTGGCTAAGTTTGTGAGGGGGCATCCATTTTTGGTAATATTTTTCAGCGAAAAGTGATCCTTGGCACCATATGGCAAAATACGGTGAAAATCCGAACTGCTAGACCGACACAGCTGTTAAATGCGTCAGTGTGGTTCTGTGTTTAAGACGCTTTCTACTACAGCTATTATGTGGCCTCTCTGACAATTAATCTCAGGCTATTAATGGGCAGTAACTACAAGTTGTGGTGAGCGTCCCAGATGTTAGAAATGTGAGCTCTCGGGTAATTCACCTGGCAGGGAAGGAGCTGAGGGGCAGTTCTCAGCGAAGTTCTGTAGTTGGCTGGATGGTGGACGCTCACGGGCCTTTGGGGGACAGACTCAGAGTGTTTGAATTTCCTTCTTCTTTAATGAGAAGCTGTGCTCATTAAAAAGTGGTGACTTCTCTTTGCACATGTCGTGGTAATCTTCAGATCACAAACTCATGAGAAATTGTGGAAGCGTAGTAGTAGAAACGCCAACTTTGTATCAGATTACTTTTTTTTTTCTACCTGTAAGCCAAATGAATGTAAAAATAATTGTTTATGAGTCTTTTGTTGATGTGGAAGTGCCAAGAACAAATCTGAGGTTGTGTTTCTTTCTCCTAATTTTTCAGTGGGTATTGATTTCTTTAAAAGAATTTATTCAAGAAGCTGCAAATATTTTCAAATGACAGAACATATCAATTAGCAACTTTAGGAAAACTCTCCTCCTCAGCTCTGTTTTCTGGCTGGCTTCTTGCACTATCCATTTTTGGCTTAGGTGGAGTCTCTAGGTCTTAATTATCTTTCTTTTTCTTTTATCTTTATTTTTTTCCTTTTTGAGACAGTGTCTCCCCCTCTAGCACAGGCTGGTCCTGACCTCCCTATGTACTCTGGCTGGCCTCAAACCCAAGGCCATCCTCTTGCCTCAGCCTCTTCAGTGCTAAGATTATAGGTGTGTGCCACCATGCCTTGCTTATGTGGGGCTGGGTGATTGAACCAGGGCCTTATGCTTGGTATGCAGGTGCTTTGAGAGCTCTGCTGTTCCTCCAGCACAGGTCTTGCTTTTTATCAAAAAAAAAAAAAAGTCACTTTCCCACCTTCCTAGACAATCTGCTCATTTGAAAATGTTCTTTTTACAAAGATTTGGTGACTGTGTGCTCAGAATAACCTTCCTCTTTTGGGTCCCTTTCATTTTCTGTTAACTTGGAAGATGCCTGTAGCTTTCGAATGACCAGACGTCTTTACTTGATAGGTTGCTGTCACATGTTTTCAATCAGTGATCATTCATTAAAATTGGTCTTATTATTCATGTATTGGCTGTGAATTTGGAACAGAAACTTAAGGAGAGAAAAAACTGAGTAGAGAAAAAACTAAAAGGAACATAGGGAGGATGAAGAGGACCTGAGCTTCTACTCAGCTGCATCTTCCTGAGGAGCCTCCTGGGTGGTCCCCCACTTCTGGCCTGTGTGTCTATTTCCTCCTTTATTTTTTGCCTGAAGTTCATCACGGGTGCCTGGTGCATTGAGAATAAAGTCTGGGTCTTTAGGTGACCTGCAAAGTTTGGTACCAGCTGGGCCCTGATGGGTTACATAGGTCGTCACTCTTCATATGACCGTGACTTATATAAACCTGTTATTATAAAAAAGAAAAAACTTAAGCCTTTCTTCCCTTGGGTGTTTCATGTGGACACTTTGCGCAGCCTAGAATGTTCTTCGCTGCGTTGCCCTACACGCTTGCTTACAGGTGCTAAGCAGGTTCGCTTTCTCTCCGCAGCAGCGTGCACTGTCCGACATCCCCTGGATCCATACCTCATTGTGAATTTTCCTCCTCCTCTGTAGTGTGTATGACAGTCTGTGGCCACACAGGTCCCCTCTTGCTGATCTCTCTTCCCCGAGGACACAGCTCTTTTTGTTTACACCCGTTGCCTGTGTGCACAGGCTTGGGACAGAGGGGAGTTCACGGTCCTGAACATCCTCGTTATGTTTTACATAACCTCAAAGACAGAGTTCCTGGTGTTCTAATGCTTTTTGGATTAACCCCCGGAAGTGACTAAGAATGGGTCAATTCTTAGGAGAAGAATTTGATTGGATGCTGAGGCTATGAATATTCAAATTGGTCACCCAGTATCAAGATGGCCTCTGTACAGTAACTGAGTGAAGTACGGTATACACAGAAGGCTAAATATTACCTGATCTTCATCGTAGGAGAAACCCAAAGTGTAAATTTAAAGAGCAAAACCAAAGACAAATGATTTGAAACAAGGAAGAAACTTTGAGCTTTGTGGAGATGTGAAGGGGGTGTGTGGGGAACAGAAGGGAGGTAAAAAGATTGGGATGCCCTATGGACATTTACCAGTTCCCCACGATGAAAGCCATTACTCTGTATCAAATACATGCTCATTAATAATTAATGGGGGAAAAGAGAAAGCTTTTTAAAAAGATTGTAACAGATTCTGTGTGCAGGTGCAGTTTTTTCTGGGTGAAGTTTCAGATTGGGCCCATGATCCAAACCGTTTAACGTGGCAGCTAGGGCCGCATGCACTGCTAGGAATACTCCCGGAATTCCCTTGTTCGCGTGAATTGTGTATCAGTGCTCATATTTCGCAGCTGAACCTTACTATGCTGGAAATGTTACTGCAAAGAATAATGGTAATACATGCCTATAGTTTCCACAGGATTGTTGTGGAAGTCAATGAAGGGTCATGTGACTGGGTTGCTTTTCTCTTAAAAGATGAAATTCAAGATATCAAAGGGGCAGCAGAAATTGTATATAAAACGTGTGGTGCAGTGGCTGGACAGACTCGAGCCTTTTCAGATTGTTAAACATAATATTTGCTCCTTTATTAAGATAAACATTGAGAATCTCAGGTCTCAAAGAGCGTCTTACATTGCATGCTTACACCCCTCACTGGCCATTGGCCTGAGGGTGGGGGGCACTGTATACCATTTACTTCACTAGATTTTTGGGAGCTCAGTGCTTAACGTTGTGCCTCTGTTTTTGTTCTGTTTTTGAGACAGGCTCTTGCCTCAGAAGGCTGGTCCTGAACTCCCTATGTAGCCCAGGGTGGCCTTGAACTCATGGTAGTCCTCTTGCCTCAGCCTCCCGAGTGCTGAGATTACAGGTGTGCACCACTATGCCCAGTGTGTGCTTCTGCTCTCTTCTTAAGCCCATCGGGAAGTGGAGGCACATTTCTAATTCACTTCCGAAAAAGTTTATGAGCTCAGGTTGAAGAGCGTCTTTGGTGCGAGGCTCGTCCTGCCCCACAGCGACCTCCCGTATCTGTGAAGTCATCTGGCTGCCTTTGCAGTTGTAGGATGAGGGTTACGTGCTTGGAAATGGCAACTCCTACAACTTGTTCATCTGTTGTGGAGTTTAGTGATGAGAAGACCACACACACGGTGAGGTACCAGCGGGTGCCAGGCAATTCCACGTGGTGGCAAAAGGCGTCTGAAACTTTCTTCCACCCGCCTGCCTCTGTTTACTTCCAGTTCAAGCTAGGCTAAGGAAAGTTTGCTTTGCAGACTTCTTATGAAATTATCTTTTTGTTACTATTTTTCTAGATCTGTTCTTTCCCAAGCCGTGTCTGTTGGTAATCTTTTTTCTTGGCTCCCTTCTTAATAAACAAACAAACTCTGCTGTTTTCAAATCTGAGAAAATCAGTATATCAGAGCTTTTTTTCAGATTTGAAGAAATAAACTTGTTCATGGTAGTCGTGCTCAATTTTTATGATGATGTGCTCTGTGAAGTGGCTACACCTTGCCCAGCTGGCTCATTTGGAGTCCTTGAATTGTTACAAGGCAACAATTGTTTTCTATTCCTATCTTGAAAGAAGTGGAGCTTCAAGTGGTTGGCATTGTGTGATTGAAGTATTTGTATGTGAAACATCAGTGGATCCGAGGGAGGGCTCGGCGGGCCGGCGGCAGCTCCAGGCGAGGTCTGAGCAGCTCTCTGAGCTCGTCTCCGCCCCTGGATCAACCTAGGCTGTGGGAACTGGGCAGTGACCTGGAAAACGGTGGAGAGGCGTTCCATGGTGACATGGTGACAGAGAGCGGCTACTTCACTGAGGTTGCCAAACAAAACCCATCGCCTTTCGGCTGCCTCAGACTCATGCCACGTAGCACACACGTGTTTCTTATATGTGTGTTTTCAGAGGGTTATTACAATTTATTGAAATCAGGCAACGTCCCTAAATATTTCCTACTTTATTTCCTCTTCCCTGAGTGAAAACACATTCAGATTGAGGCCCAGACTTGAGGAAGAGGAGCCTCGTGCCGAATCACGTGATTTCACAGACACGTGACTTTCCTCCAGTGGGGTATTTCTGGAGATTGTTTTTGGCCGAGATTTCATAAATATGTATGAATTTTATGATTTGTAGCATACGCATGTTAGTAGCTATTACGAATATTATTAATCCATACTACTTAGCCTCTTAAAGGGAAAACTATAATTTTGGGTCTTTAAAAAAAATAAACATAATGGCAAACACCTTGCAAATTAGATTTTCATCTATTTCATCCCTTTCTTATGCTCAATTTAATCTATCAAAGCCGCACATTGTAGAAGACATCTGGTGTTGAGCTCACGCAGCTGGATTTCATTTGTAAAGGTTTTGAGCGCATTTTGGTGCTTGCCAACAATAACAGAGCACTTGGCTGGTATGATTTCCTTGTGGCAGCCTTGCGCGGTGTGGCAGAAGAGACCCGGTTTGGGATCAGGCGGTTCCAGCCTCCCGCTGGCCCCGGGCCGCCGGAAGCTGAGGGTTTCATCAGGTGTTCGGTGAGCCCCCGCTGAGGGCTTGCAACGATGGCCGCTGGAGTCGTAGGAATTGGCTGGCGAGCAGCGAGCAGTCGGCATTGACGTACCTGTGAAGGGGGGGGGGCTGCAGTCCCGCGGTGTGGCCCTGTGTGGCCCCACCCCGCAGTTGCTGCGGGTCGTTTTAAAGACAGGTCTTTGCACCTCATCCCAAGTCCACTGAGCCGAATATTTGAGAGCTGAGTCCACAAGGCTCCAATTTAACAAGCTCTCCTAAGGGATTTCATAGCTAGAGGGTCCAAGTTCATAAATTTCCGTCCATTCTTCGCCTACACACAGAATCTCCAGCCCCTTCCTCACTTTCTGACCAGGACAAACTATTTTATTAATGTGTATTTAATAGGCACAGTTAGCATGTTTTAAAAATAACTCATATACATACTTGGTCTAGGCATTGCTTTCATAAAGCATTACAATAGCCTGGACTGTTTTTTACTAACCTGTTTTTATTAGTATATGTTCGTGTTACGTCATAATCACATCCGTCTTGAGGAATTGGTGCATGTACATAGCACATCTTAATCATTGTTACCGCTCCCCTCTCAGCTGTACTGTGTCTCCCCGCCCCCTGGCTCCCTTTCCCATCTCCACAGACTACCTCGCCCCAGACGCAGAAGGCTGAGTCTCACTGGGTTTCTCTTCCATGAGAAAAATCAAAATATAAAATATTTTTATGAGCAAAATAAAAGGTAGGAAATAAGTAGTAATTTTTGTGACTTATTGTTGAATAAAGCAGTTGTCCTAGCGGTATTAAAATGTTATTCCCAGTGGTGAAGAAGGGATAAAATAAGTCTTACCTTACCTGGAACGATCCAAGAATGACCTGAAGGATTTCTGGGAGAGTGAAATGAGAATTCCGCATTTCCGGTCTCCCCCTCAGGTATGTGCAATTAAGTAGCGCCGGTCTTCCGGTGGCCCTGGAACACCCGTTCGTCTCCTGGTTCCCTCTGAGAGTCCGGCTCCCTGACATTCCCCAGGAACTTTGTTTGCGTTGTTCAGATGCTCCTGAGCCCCAGGCCCACCTCTACTATGTGAGGCATGTTACTCCCAGCAAAAATAATTTATGTCTCTTTGGCTATCTAGCAGTTTTGTGGACTGTTCTGGAAAGAAACCAAGTCATAACTCTCTCTTCTCCTTCTGCTGGAAGAGCTGCACGCCAGAATTCTCCTTACCTTGGATTCATATTGTTTTGCTCGTCCTGACTTCAGGATTCAATTTTCCAGACAAACACATTTGGGTTCCAGGGCCGTAGAAAACAGAGCAAAGAATGGTGCATGAGCTTTATCTCTTTGGAAGTTGAGAGAAAAAAACCAGCTGTCACTAATATGTCATTAAACAGGAATATACTTTTTAAAAAACTTAATCTTGCTTTGAGCTTAGCAGCTAAAATAGACATTTTAAGAGAGCTTATATGTTTCTTCAGGAACTATATTCAAAATAAACGTGTGCACACACAAAGGCATAGCCACACACACGCCACACTTCATATACACAGGCAGCACCCTGGACATCTAAGAGGACAGGAGAGGGGGCCATGGAAGCGCTGGACTGCCTCACTCGGCGACCCGTGTCATGCATGGGCTACATCTGCAGCCTTTTAGGGTTTCTGGAGGAAACTCAGCAATGCAGCTGTCCCTAATGTACTGTGAACCTTGAAAAGGAATTTCCTTTCAAGTAAGAACAAAAGTAGTTTTGTGGGATGATAGAACTGAAAGTTTCTCTTCCCAGATAATGGACTGTCACCATGTACACAGGCATGCATATGATCTAAAGCAAACTGCATGTGCGCGTGCACACACACGGAAGTGACCTAGTTGATCTCACTGGTCTGCGTCTTGTAGTCTCCCTGTTTGTTCCCTGGAGGCGGAACAGGACCTGGGATCCTAGAGTTGTCATTCTGGCCCTTTGGGAATTACGTCACTGCTATCAGGATGGCTGCCGAGGCGAAGAGTTCAGGAAGCTGACGTGAGGTCCTTGCCATAGGAACATTTTATTTTAGATACAGATTACAAAAAAATCCTTACAGTCTCATGAAAGATAAGTTTCAGAGTATGAAAAAAAAATACCTAGAGCAGAACATTTCTGTCCCCAAGTCCTTTCTCCCAATACCTTCGAGTTCGTCAGGCGTGCTACCTCTGCCCCACCACCTGCAGACGGTCGCGACCTTCTGCCTGCGGGAACACGATCACACACAGCTGGTTCTGGTCCGGGTGGCTGCGACGTGTCTGGAAGGTGGAGGGGGCACAGGTGAAGATGCGCTTGAGGTCTAGGCGGGGGCTCGGCGTCCCACCCGGAGCAGAGCAGCGTCTTGCTCTTCCCCTCTTCCTAACCGTGTTCATTTGCAGAGGTCGCTTGCCAAACCCTCTGAGTAGAGTGGATCGCAAGCGGGGAATGTCATCTGCAGCTTTCCACCTGAGGGAGAGTGCTAGCTGTCGGCAGATGGGCTCCCGATGCCCGGTGCCCTGCCTCTTCCCTCCCTTGGCAGGGTCGCTGGTCTTGGGGTCCTCTAGGCCTGCATGAATGACTGGAGAGCTGTCTGTCTTTAGGACATAAACTTGCTGTGACGTTTATTTTGATTTTTTTCCCCTTTCCTTTGATTTAGTGACTGTGAATCCCGACTTTAGTTTTGCAAGCTGTAGAGGGTGCCTGTTTTGTTGCTGTTGCTTGTCTTGTTTTGCTTTGTGGCTTTGTTGTTATTTTTACAGCTGCTACTGAAGAATTTTAAAAGATGTGCTGAGAATTTTGTGTTGTTTTTTGTATTTTAAAAGATAAATAGGCAAAATAATCCCCTGGAATGTTCTATTCTGTTTTACGTCTTGACTTTTAATACATCATTACCTTATTATCTGCAAAATAATTAAAAGGGTCTACCTTGTGTTATGCTAAATATTAACACCCTAATATAAAATAATTAACATATTTGTGACCTTCGAATTTACCAGTCCTGTCTGTTGGTAGGAGAGTGCCTGCCTTTGCAGACATGAGGACACACGATATAGTGAGGACATATGTTCTCTCACACGTGGCCGCTGACTCCAGCTTTGCTGATGAGTAGCTGTGTGGTCACGCCTGGGCAGACCATTGGCTGCAGGTGCTCATCTCTACTGTATAAACGAAGGAAAAGCCATTCCTTACCTGAGGGGTTCAGAGCAGAGCCGCAGCGAGGGCCCACTGGGGTGGGGACTGTAGTCAGCCAGACAGGTGAGACCAGGGGCGCTCAAGAAGCCTAGGCGGGTGCCTAGATGCAGCTCTTGGGATGCAACACGGGGCAACCACTCCATAAGCAGTCTGCCAGTTTCCCCAAACACCGAAGTTACTGTGTGACATGGATGGATTTGGCTCTTCTTCTGCGTGCACTTGTGAAAAGGAGGACGTCTGTCCATGCAAACTCTCATGTACAGATGCATGTAGCAGCGTGCAGAGATGCCCACGCACCAGTCACCTGATGGATGAGTAAACAAGATGTTCTGCTGTATGTGGGTGACGGGACATCGTCAGCAAAAAGAAACGAGCTACTGACCATGGTTGCAACCGGGGCAAACCTCGACGCACTCTGCTAGCGCCAGAATGGACCGGACAGAGTAATGGAGTCCCCCATTCATGTGGACTTACCTAGCTAGGAAGTAGATCCAGTGAGCCCAGGTTGCCTGGGTGGGGCTGCTGGCATGGGGCGTGACCGATAACGGGCAGTGTTGTAGATCCAGACCCCAGATCGCCTGGGGTGGGGCTGCTGGGGTAGAGAGTGGCCACTCAGGGCCAGTGTTGTTCTGGTGAGTCGAGCGTGTCCTGAAGTCAGATGTGAGGTGGACGGGACTGAATTGTGCATGTCACCTGGGTCCGTTTCATCCCAATAAAGATCTTAAAATAGTCACTGGAGGGATCACTAGGGAGTTTCAGTTCGCGGGGCCTAAGGGAAGAGAACCAGCTTGTTCTCATTTGAATTCATTCAGTAATATTTAATCCTTTAGAGATAAAAAGTCTTGTGAAAGAAATTACAAGACTCCAGAATTCTTTATTGTTCTTTTAGAGCTGTAAGATTTCAGGTGAGAGGACGGGGAATCGGAACCGCGACCAAGCGCACACCGCTGTCGCCATGCGGCTGCAGAACAGCACGGGGCTTTTCTCTTCTTCCCTATAACTGAAGATTGGTTCCCAGGGTTCCTACGCTGACTACAGCTCGCTTGCTCATCTTTTATTCCTTCTTCTTTTCTTTTTTGTTTTTGAAGTACTGGTGATGGAACCCAAGGTCTTGGCACAGAGCTACCAACTCAACTCATGTTTTTCCTTTTTTACATTTTATGTCGAGACAGAGTCTTGCTATTGCTAAATTGCTAACCTGCCCAGGCTAGGTTTAAGTCTGTGTTCCTCCTGCCTCGCCCTCCCAGAGTGCTGGATTATAGACATGTGCCACCGTGTCTGATTGTTGCTTGCCTTTCTGAATACCAGTTAGAACACGATTCCGTCTCTGAGGACAGATGATTAGTGAAGCAGTTACCATTTTACTAATGGTGTCTGAGAAAAATTTCTTGTCACGGAGTGTTACCCCTGGTCTTGGTCCCGTCAGATAATTCTCCCTCTGCTGAGCCTCAGCTAGCGGCCCACCTGCCCTCCCGCTGGCTCAGGAGGAAGCGAGCGCTTCTGGGACCACAGCTGTTCCTAATTCTGAGCAGGGCCTTGTGGGAAGCTGTTAATGGGCCTATGAATCTTCATGTCGGACCGTCCCCACCTAGAGTAGAAAACTCCTGCGGGATGGAGGCCAGGAAGGCTCATTCCTGAGCTTCGGGTGCCTGTCTCTCTTCTACTTGATAATAGGGTATAAATGGCTTTTGTGCTATGGAGAGGGACTGGCTGGGAGCTGGCCCACACTGACTGGCACAGTTGGGGCGCATTTTCCTAGCATGTCTGTTCATTTTCTTCCCACCAGAGCCATGGCGGTTCTTGGGCGGGAAACAACCTTGGGGCTGTTGGGCGCATATGTCAAACATTAGCCAGGCACTGTGAGAGGCGGTGACAGGAGGATCACAAGTTCCAACCCACCCTGGGCAACGTAGCAACTTAACGAGATCTTGCATCAAAATAAAAAATTAAAACAGAAGGGTTGGGGGTGTGGCTCAGCGTGACAGCTGTGAGTCAATCCCCGGTGCCAACACCAGTCATGCAGACAGCAGCGACCACCCGCCAGGCGTTACAGCTAATTCAATTGGGTTGTAACGGAGCTCCGGCAGCACTCAGATACAGCTGCACTATGTAGAGTAAACTAACCTAGAATTTCCTCTAAGCCTGGAGCCTGTCAACAGCCTAAGAGCGATCAGGGTGATTCAGGTGAAGTCCCGGAAATGCATGTGGGAATGTGGCCCTTGATCTCTGCATTGGCATTACCCAGGACCTGCCGCAGAAGCACGTTCTCGCCACCACCACCGCCCGCAGATCTCCTGAGTCAAAACCCTTTGCGTATGAGCCCAGAAGTGGGTATCTTCGTGAACCCGCAGGATGCTGGCGGGCACTGTAGTTTGAGAATCGCTGTACTAAGTTTACTAAACTGTTGGCTTCTCAGTGCCATGTGAATAACTCAGAGCTTCCTTCTGTGGAACTCAGGGGAAACTAAGCAAAATGATGAAATAATTGATACGATGATTGAAGCCGGGCTTCAGATGGCGGCCTCTTCTGCTTGCTTTTTTCTAATGAATGAACGTTAGCTCAGGTGAGTGTGACGGTGCCGTAGGGCGGAGCGACCTGGTTTGGTCCACACGGTGTGCAGCGTTTGCTTTCTGAAGGATGTACTGATGTGCAGTTTCTTTTCATTTAATGAGAATCGTTTCATGACTTAATGGAACCTCGGAAGTTTCGAGGGGAAGTGATTTTTTGATCATGTAGATACTTTTCCTAGGATGCTATTCAAGTTGGATAGGACTGGAGGGTGTTTTCCAGCCTGACGATATTATCAAACACCTTCAGACAATGGCTGAGGGCCGTCCCGACGCGATTCTTCTGTGTACATTTTTCCAGGTATGCTTTGCACTTTCGATGTTTCCGTTCTTCACGGAATGTTGTTATGGACCGTCACACGTGGTGTGTTGTCATCTTCCGGGATTGCCCATGTGTTCCAAGGGAAAAGGACCAGACAGGAAACCCAGCCAGCCAGGAAGTTTGTCCAACAGCAACCTGTATTATAGAATCTAAAACGTTTTTCATCAGAGTGAAACGGAATGGAACAAAGAAGGAGCCAGAAGAAACTGGCTGGTCCCTCTACCCTGCGTGAACACCAGGAACTGACTATGCCACTTTTGTCCTCTAGGTAAAAGGCGAGAAGTTGAAAAGTACATGTGCTTTTGAAGCACAGTCCTTGTTTCCTAGGAAGACCTTGAACTCCAGGGTCAGATGATCCTCCTGCCTCAGCTTCCTGCACAGCTACGACCACAGGTGTGCACCAGTGCATCCTGTTAAAAAAGGTCTTTTATTTGTAAATCTAAGACAGGGAGGAATGAACAAAGTCTGCTTATGTTAGTTCTGTCTTAGGCGTCATTTTGATAGTCATTGGAATGACTGTATTTGATTCCAGATGGCCTGAGTTTTTTGTTTCAGTGCAAAGTAGTATTAAAATGAACTAGTTGTTCTTACTGTTACTCTGCTTAGTCCTATAAAACACGATCAAGCACATTACACCTAAACCTTACCCAAGAGTTCTTGGTTTGGGAAGAGGCAATAGCCTTTCAAATGGGAATGGCAGGACGTGAATTCTAATTTCCTCCTTAGTACTAGGCGCTTAAGTGATTTTGAACAACACCATTAAAATCTCAGAAAAGTTGGTTTGCGTCAGTTGTTACTCTGTAGAACAATCTGGGAAAATACGTTTTTTCTTATACTGATCACCTTTTACTATATGTTTGGTATACTCCAGCGTTATGATGGGCTCTGTGCCTTTAAGAGAAACATTTCTGGATGGGGAGAGCTTTCTGGGGGAGCGAGGGAGCGTCAAGGATAGAGGCCAAGAGCGCTTGGAGACAGACCCGAGGTGTGACTGAGTCACATGGCGAATGTCTAAACAAAAGAATTTCTTGTGGTTAGAGAGGCTATGAGCCTCCCGTGGAACAACTCCCACCCCGCCGTCCACGCTGCTTTCCGAGCAGCTCTGCCACTCCTCTTTCCTGAGGGTCTGCGTGAGACGTGGTCAAGAATGCAGCCACTTACGCTGCCCCCAGAGCCGGCCAGCGCCTGACCCCAGTCATGTAAAATTCTTAATGGTCGTGACCTTCTCGGACAGGTTTCTTTTGTATTTTGAAGCACAAGTTTTGCCAACAGTTTTCATTGCTCTGCTGATTTTTATTACCTTGTTTAGTAGAGACAAGCCATGAGTCTTGAGCCTAGAAAGGTATTAAACATTTTGATTTCTCAGAGGGGCAGTGTTGTTTGAAAGATGACTTTATGCCCAGCTGTGGCCAGTCGGGCGCAGAGATGGGAAGATACCGCTGATGGAAACTTGCAGAAACCGACATTCTTCTGCTCACTGACTAGCTCTTAGCCTGGAGGTTGTCCACTTCCTCCTGGCTTTTTAATCTCCCGAAAGCATTTTGTAGGATGGCTGTGCAGTTAATGACCTCCCCATTGTAGCTGGGCAGCACTTGAGGCAATAGGCTTTCGGGGCTCTGTTGTCCAAATGACCGTCAATAGAGCGTAGATTCTGAACACATAGGTGAACTCCAATCCGTATTTCAGGCCATGAAATTACAATTATTACTTCCTTGTGGTGAAGGAGTCATGAGAATCATACTTCAAGGGTCCTCAGTTGTTAGGATTTGATTAAAAGAACTTTTTGTTTCTAAGAAAGTTGGTTCTTCGCTGGAACTGGTGGTACAAGCCTGTGGCCTGAGAAGCGGGGGCGGCTGGGGTAGGAGAACTGCAAGTTTGAGCCACTGTCTTAGTTACCTTTCTGTTGCTGTGACTCAGTACCTGAAATCCATAGCTTTAGGGAAGAAAAGTTTGTTTTATCCCACAGCTTTAGAAGGTCACAGTCCATTGACGGGTGGAACAGTGGAAGGGCATGGTGAGGTGGAGGTGGGGGGGGGGCAGCGTCCCATGGCAGAGCAGAACAGGAAGCCAAGCCAAGTCCAGTCCCGTTCAGTCCCAGAGGAGGGCAGCAGCATAAATAAACTTTTAGGTCCTGTCCCAGGGATCTACCCCTTCTGGGTCCAGCCTCAGTATTCCGCCCCTTCTAGGTGTGGTCCTAATCCAGTCTACATGCCTGTACTTTAGTCCACATGTCCACAGTCCGCCCCTCTAGACCAGGCCCCAATCTTTCCACAGCACATGGTTCTATAGACAAACCGTAACGTCTAAATACATGAGCCTTTGACATATTCCACATCCAATCCACAATAGCAACTTAGTGAGACCTTTCTGAAAATAAACACATAAAGAAGGAAAGAAAAGACAGAGAAGCAAAACAAAACCTGATTCTTCATCAGACTTTGTAAACTCAGGAAAGTTTATCAAGTTTCTCCCTAAAATCAGAGCTCATAGTGTGTGTGTGTGTGTGTGTGTGTGTGTGTAAAGAGATTTACTATAAGTCTCATGTGTTGTGGCATGGAAGCACACCTGTGGCCTGGAGGGCTCAGCCTGATTACCTGAGCAGAGGAAGCGGCTCCTTCTTCGACAGATGAGTCATTTCTGCCATGGCCAGCAAGGTTCCCATGTGAGCATCTTTGACAAGCATGTTCTGGGAGGAGCCTCACTCGGAGCCTCATGGGGCAGCTCAGCAGGCTCCTGGCTTCCATGGTGGCATTTGCTGGCACAAAGGTGACCCCTGTGCTGGGTTTGAGGTCAACAGTCTGCACCCAGCCGATGGGGAAGGCACTAGTGGTGCTGATGCGCTACCTACCCTGGGGAGCAGCAGCAGGGCTTGGGAGTTGGAGGAGGGGGTGATAGGGTGCCTTCCACAGCTCCAGGCCGCATGGGTCTGCACCATCGCCGTAGTCAGAGTGATTTTCCATGCTTTGAGTTCAGGCTTGTCAGGGTGGGATTCTGGCCTCTGGTGGGCATTCCAACCAGAAATCGACACAAATCGATAGCCAGTTTCTTCATTTAGGTGCTGCCTTCCTTAATGATGTCTTCAGACCCCTGCGGTTGCAGGGAGGCTCAGTGGGATCTGTTTTGTTAACATGCAGTTAGTTGACTCATACCCAGCGCAGAAGAGCCCACTTGGGGGCCTGGCTGTTCGTGGAGACACACAGCTTCGCAGTCACAGTACCAGCAGCCGTCAGGACGGCACAGCCAGCCGGGGGTTGGTTGGTTTGTTTTGACAAAATCTCTGTGTCCTGGGCATCAGTCCTGGCGTTACTCACTTTTCCATCGATGGCACACAGTACCCAACCTTAAAGCAGGAGAGGTTCTTTGGCTCACACCTGCTAATGGGTTCAGTTCACAGTTGGCTGGCTCCCGGCAGAAACAGCGTGGCAGAAGGGCAAGGTGGAGTAAAGTAGCTCATCCCACAGCGGCCAGAGAGAAGAGAGGAGCTGGGCATAAGGACACACCCCCTAGGGTCATGCCCTCTGTGACCCACCCCCAGCCAGGCCTCACCTCCTGACGCACAATCAGCTCCTGAACTCATAAACCGATGAGCCTGTTGGTGAATATATAGCACCCCACACATGAGGCTTTGGGGGCATTTCATCTGTGAGCTACGCAATAGTCACGTAGCACTTGCTAGTCTCAGATTTCCACAGGAAGATGTTAATGAACGTATTTGCTCACACTCAGCTTCCAGGTTACCCAAGACTCAGGAATGGTTTAGGGAGGCCTTTCCCGTCTCAGTGGGCTTTTCCTGCCTCAGTGGGTGTGAATCTGGCATGTTCTCCACAAGCCTCATGTATTTGAAAGTTGTAGATAATCTACGGGTTTCATGTGCTGTTAGAAGTTGCGGTCTGGTTGGGAGGGGCCGGATCCCTGAAGGTGTGGTGTATCCCTGAGGATATGGCAGAGGCGGACCGTTGGAGGTGTAGCCCGGGGGAGCACACTCTTGCCTCAGCTTCCCCCCAGTCACTGATTCTTCCTCTTGAGGTGCCTTGAGAAGCTGTTTTTTGCCAGACTCTTCCCACCGTTACAGTACCAGCCACCACAGAACAGACTGAGACCTCCTGAAAGTGGGAGCTAAAATAAAGCTTTCCTCCCTTCAATTCTGGGTGTCAGGTATTGTATCCTGACAACAAAGTAGTAATGAAGACAACCTCCTTGTCAAAATTTCATTTTTTTTTCTGTTGTTATTGTTCTTGACCCATCACATTTGTGGCCCAGATGGCTGGCTGTGGGTGTTGTGCCCAGGTTCATGTGTCCACTGACAATGATGTTGACCTGAGTCTTACCTTTCATAATTTGATACTGGTTGTCATGATTTCTGTGCTCCAATAGTGAACTCAATTGCAAAAATGCCAGAATAATGTTTCAACACATATGTGAGCAGCTCATGACTCTATCAAATTGACAAATGAACTATCCTAATAACTCATCCATTCCAAGTCATTTCCTCAGTGAGCCCTTTAGGCCTATGCCTGTGGGTTCAGCAGAGGGTTAGGTAGTTCTTATAAAGAAACAGAAGGCAGATGTGACATCCAAATCAAGTTTTATAAATAAGAAAATAAGTTTTCATTGTTGCATTCTTCAGTAAGACATTTTTCTATTTTCATGTGCAGATGTTCCTTGATGTAAGAGGAGGTCACATCCTGATAAATCTGTCTGAAGTTGAAAATGTGTTTGATACACCTAGCCTCACGAACATTGTGTCTTAGCCGGGCCTACCTAAACATGCTCAGTGAGCTTATAGTAGCCTACATTTGGGCAAAATCACGTGACAAAATCCTATCTCATAATACAGCGTTGACAACTTTACACCACTCTTTGGATACTGTATTGAAAGGAAATAACAGAATGACCATATTGGTACGTCTTCACATCATTTAAATGCAGAAAAGTCTTATGTCAAATCCATAAATTGGGACCATTTATACAATGAAGCCACACCCGTGGGCCTAAATTAAATTAAGTTTCTCACTCTGAGTAGTAAATCAGTGAACATCCAAGAAGAAAACTATACTTTAAAAAAAAAAATCCCATATATTTATATGACAGTGCCTATTTAATCAGAAAGGTGGTACTATCATAAAAATAATAAACCAGTAAAAGTGTAGATTCTTTAATAGACTGTTTTAAGTTGCTGTAACAGAATGCTATTCTATTTCTTACCATTATATATGCTGGGAAAAACAGTATAAGGGTCCCAGCACCCCGTGAGAGCTGCCTTGCGGTGTCACAGCACGGGCAACAGGGTGACAGAGAGAAAGAGAGAGAGAGAGAGAGAGAGAGAGCGAGCTGAGAGGGAGCTGAGTCAGCGTGTGTAACTGCGCCCATCCCAGGGCCACTCACTCATCCAGAGAACTGCCTTGGAAAGGCCCCATTTCTTAACACATTAGCAGGGACCGTTAATTGTCAATACGAGTTCAGGAAGGAACATTCAAGCCACAGTAGACTACTGAAAACAGATATCAGTATGCCAGTGGATACTGAAAATCCATTTCTTCCTCTTTAGCATTTCATGCTCTGATGACATTTTTCATTCTTACGTCACAGTTGGGCCCAACTATTTTGGGCTTCTGAGTGCACGCACTACAATACAGTCCTGTGTTTGCTAGTCATGGTAAGTAAACAAATTTTTGACTTTAGTTGTTACTTGAAAAAGCATGCGGCCCTTTCTAATTATGATGCCTTTATGCACAAAGCATGGCTTAGTGGGTAGGTATTGTGGACTCGTCTCTTTTCTCCACCTCTACCCTAACTAGTCTCACCCAAAATTAAGGAGTAAAAAGCAAGAGTATGAAAAATATATTGGATGATTTATGATCATCAATATGATTTATATTTATGATCATCTCTGAGCATTAAAAAACCAACCAAAACCTACTTGAGCTGGATGTGTTCACTCACATCTCTAATCCCAGCACTCTGGAAGCCTACGGCAGGACCATCATGCATTTGAGCTCAGCCTGGACAAGACCATCTCGAAACATGATACAAGACTGAGGATGTAGCTCAGTGTGAAGGCCCCGAGTTCAATTCCCTGTACCGTAAACAAAAGAGTGGAAAAATATCTACTTGATCCAACATTTTTAATTAAAAATTCAAAACATCAAATGGGTTTAGATATCCTGAATTTCTCTTGGGAATTGTAGAAGTGGCCTCCATTTAATAAGAATATTGGTCTTCTCAATGTAATGTTTTCCTTTTATTTTCTCCTAGTTTGACCAAGAATTCAATTCCATTGTTTCCAAACCTCTGATGATGACAAGGTTGTTTCTTTGGCAGTTCAGTCTTTTATAAAATTATGTTTGTAGGAATCTGTCTGCTTGTGTTTTTTGGTTGGGGAAACAAAATTTCTGAGAGACAGAAAGGGAAAAATTATTGCCCACGTGGAAGTGGCAGACTACACGGAGGCATCTGTTTCTCTCTGTTCGCGTGTCGTTTCCATGGCAAATCCGAAGAGCCGTGTTCCCCGTGAGTCAGGGTCTGACCCGCTGGGCTGTCAGTTTTCTAGGCTGACCATGGCCGCCCTGTCATCCTCAGGGTGTTTTGTGAGCATCTCCTCCCACTGGGAGCTGGGAAATATTCAAGGATCCAACGTCCACAGAAACATAATCTGCATGATGTTTCCATTCTACTCCGTATGGCTGGTGGAACCCAGGGCACTTTGGCAAATGCTTTCTTTGAAGACGTGAACCTAGTGTGAAACACCCCTCCACCTGCCTTTTTTACGAAAAGTGTTTGTGGCACTTTCCTCAGAGTGCGATCTGCCTTGTTGATTCACATCAGAATCACTTCCTCCCAAATCATAACCATTTCACTGTTCAGTCGTGCAGAAGAGGAAGAGTCGGTGAAATGTTTTGTATCATTCCAAATTGATGAGATATTGAAAAAAGAAAACAGCGCCAGCAGAGGGGAACTCTGGAGAGCAACGCAGACAGGCAAAAGGAAGGGTTTCTCACCAAGGATTTTTGTTTTTAGTGTTCTGGGAATCTGAGTACTTGAGACAAACATCTTATACAAAGCCCAATGTTTATAATTATTCTTCTTCATGTCTCTTCCAATTCGCTGTTTTCTCTCTCTGCTTCTAAGGAAGGAAAATGAGTTCTCTTAATGTCTAATGAATATTTATGAAGGTCTTTGACAATTAAGGGCTCATTAAAATTCACTTCAAAAGAACAGAGATAAAAACACTTTCAAGACCAAAGCAGACTGTGTGGTGAGTAGAAACTCAAAATTCTTTCTCCTTTTCCTGAATCATCAAGTTAGAAGCAACCTGCAAATGAACCTTTTAAAATGGTTATAGGTAGGAGCTGGAACACGATTGGGACAGGACATAGTTTATGATTACGTGGTAAATTTCATTTTCAAGTCTTTGACTTGGTGAGTGATTTTTTTCCCCCCAGAGACGCTTGGAAACGCCTCTGTAGTATGGTGTCTCAAAATGGCTACGAGGCAGGCAGGCTTTGGGCTCAGACTTTTGTATGTAAATCTGAGTTTCAACTCTTCTGGCTCCAGACCTCAGACCTCAAGCTGCTGCCTCAGCTTCTGTGTGGTAATATGGAGAAGATAGTGCTGTGCACCCAACGCCCCTTGGAAGGGTCCTCTGAGTTTGTACAAACACAGTACTTAGACTTGCCTCTGGCCCGTGCTCTGTCTTCGAAGACCTCTTTCCTCCCAGTTCTCACACTGCGCCCTTCCCGGGGCCCTTTGGAGAAGCGCTTTGTTTTCCTTGAGCTGAGTAGGTAAAGGAGAAGTTAGGGAATCCTTCCTTCCAATGTGCAGTGTGTTAATTTCCTTCTTCATTTCAGCTTTTCCGGTTTCCCGGCGCCTCTCGTGGGGCACTTCTGTTGGTGAGAACCTCAGCTGTTCCCTCTGTTCAGATATGATCCGTGGAATCTGGGAATGCCTGAGGCTAGAGCCAGGCACTTTAAAAAAGCAGACTTTTATGGATGAGAAATTGCTAAAGTAAAAAGGGTATTTTGACAGTGCCACAGCTGACCATATTTGCTGATTTCACCACACAAATCAGTTGTTTGGTAATACAACAACAACAAAAATACTAGATATGAAATGAGATGGTGGCCCAAAAAGTTACATTCCTGCTCACTGTTTGTTTAAATATGAAATAGAAGTTAGGCTTTTGGGTGCGGAGAGAAGGAAGGATCTATCTCTCTTTCCCTGTGGCTTTGCATTTTCAGATGTAAGCCTGGCCTTGGAAAGCAGAAAATTGTGCTTAGGTCAATAAATGCATTCTACTACTATCCCGTTTAATTGTAAGCCATTTTCCATCTTTTTTTATACACGGTAGGTCATAAGATTTAGCTTATCAATCTTGTAAAGTGCTGAGTAGCTGTCATTTAACTTAAACCTTATCTTTAACATATGCCTCATAAATTTAATAATCATTGGACACATAAGGTGCCCACTGGAATTTTTGTTCTTAGCATTTGCTCTTCTCTGACGTGGTCCCTGCGAGGTGTTAGACTGATTTCACAGGAACTAAGTCAACTTTTCCTTATGGTAATTATCTCCTGTTGGAAAATGATGCTGTTGTGATTTCACGAGAACTCCTAGTGTTCAGGCGTAAGGAGACCGTGTCATGTGCTGTGTGTGCGTGGCATGAATACTGTGGGTAACAAAGGGTTGAGATGTTACCCTCTTTTCCTTTAGTGGCCGCTGAGTATTTACAGCAAGATACGATTGTTGTTAATGTCACCTTTTTAATCCTTACCCTTCTGGATCTTATTTTGGGGTAGAAAAAATTCAGTGAACACAGCTGGTTATCGCCACATTTTCCAAGTAGACAATCCGCTGTGTTGGCCGGCGCTGGCCAGGCTGGGTGCTGACGTGCGCTGAGGGTTTCGTCCCTCGGCTCCCTGGGTCTGTAGCTTTCCTTGTGCACCCATCCACGTCACAGCCATGACGTTCGTTCCTTCTCTAGTTTTGGACCCCAAGGGCAGAAGGCTCAGAGTTGCTGACTTACACCGGGAGAGCGGAGAGTCTCAGGCAGGGAGCTATGCTTGTCCAGCAGCTGCAAAGCACGGCTTAATATTCTGTTTGGATGGTGACATGTTCAGCACGTGTGCGAAAGTTTGAGCATCCTACCCCTGCACACGATTATCAGTCGTGAGCATCTCTGTCCCGAGTCCTGTCTTGATTTCCAGCCCTCCTTTCACGGACTGAGTGGAAAGTTCCCGGGGTCACTGGTGGCTCGTCCCAGGGATGAGCCTCTCTCCTGCCCTGCAGGAGTCGACCCTGGCTGCCTTAGTGCATCCTGCAGGAGGCTTTTACCATAGAGCTTCTCGGCTTCCAGCCATTATGATGACGGATGGATTGATATTTGGAGTTATAAAACTGCCTTGAAAAGCTACAAAGTAATACAGTTTGTTAAAAAAATTATACTTAAGATCTGGAGATAGGAGAGTGGGCAAAGGAAGGATAAAAAAATGAAATAGTTTTATACCTAAGAACTTTAACGTCTTTCTCAGAAACAATTGCAAAGTTTAAAACTGGAATTGAATTGGGTGCTTGCGAGAGCCCGTGCGCTTCCTTTGGTCACACACTGCAGCTAGTAACCGTTCCTAAGTCGTTCCTGCTCATCAGAGACAGCTGTTCCAGGTGTCTCGTGAGTGTTTTGCATACTGGATCCCAAAGGCTCCTCTGTGTCTCGGTGTATACATGACAGCGTTGACGTTCCCAGAAGCCAAGTAACCTGTCTGAGGCCAAAAGCTAATTAACAACCAGTTGGTTGACTCCTATAAGAAACATAGAGCTTGCATAATTAGAGACAGGCTGGCAGGCCGGAGACCCTGTGTGCACCTGTTGTTATTAAACACATAAGGTGGTGCAGTTGCACAGAAATGTTAAAAACAAGTCTATACTCCTGTGCGGGAAATGCAACACGGACAGTGAAAGAGAAAGAAAGTGAGACCTGGCGGAATATTACGAGCAAAGGCACAGGACCATGGAGCCCCGAGCCCCGAAGGGCGAGGTGCAGACAGGGAGTGGACGACGCTGGGAGGTGAAGAATTCGGGAGGCGGGCTGGGCGGCTCGTGGAGGGCTGCGACTCTTCTGAGGGACCCGGCCCGCTGGGATTGTGGTGGGGTTGCTTTACCTCTTTGGTCTCGTGAGCACGCGTGCGTGTGTGTTGGTACCGTTAAAAGGCAGCTGTGCAAAGAATGGATTATGGAAGTGGGCAAGAGAAGAGTGGGACAGTAGCACCGGGCGGGGACGGGGTCAGGCAAGGAGCGGCAGGGCTCTGGCGGTGGCCTGAGAAGCCTTTCTCCCCTGCTGAGCTAGGCGTTGTCGACGTCCAATCCACGCAGGCTACTTGTTACTGTTGTTATGAGTTGCTTGGTTAAAACAGTACCACAGAGTGGCGGGAATCACAGCTCAACCCGAAGATGCTGTCTGTGACCAACACAGGGGCCCCTGTCGTTGACAAGGGTCCGGGTATGGTGGTTTTTCTGACAGGCCTAGGTGAGAAGTGTCTGAACAGGAGGGACGGCTCTTAGGACAGGTTTCCCCGGGCCAGGTACTCAGTGTGCAGTGCTCTCCCTCCTTCGCTTGTGGGTTCTTGCAGGCATTAACCTTAATTCAGGAGCTCATTCAGGAGTTGCTGGTCCTCAGCGTCCCAAGCCACTGCAGGGTGGCGGCACGTGGCGGGGAGGCTTGCCGACAAGCTGCTTCCCACGTGCAGTTTTCAGATTGTCTTCACGCATTTTGAAAAGGGTGCCCATTTACATAAGGGTTCTCTGCGTTCTCCATTGAAAATAGAAAATTAGGAATCCAGTGATGTTAGTTAGTGTTTTATACGATTATATGTCAGTAGAAAAGCTGAGTGAATGATTAAATGCGGGCCAGCTTTAAAACCTATTTTACACTTCACGTAGATGTTAGAGAATTTGTATTTGTGTGTAATTTCTGAATATTTACCATGCCTACGTGTATATAGGATAGAAGTCTTACAACTTATAAGAGGCTATGCAAGTGTATGATATTTGTGTAGAAATAGTAGCTAAAACAACAAGATACAAAGTCAGCATTAAAATCACAAGCTTTGCACTAATAATGGACTAGTTGGGAAATAAATCAGGAGAACAAGTGCATTCACAATAACTTACAGCAGGAGGTACCTATAGGTCCACCTGTCCAAGCGGCGGGAGAGCCGCACAGAGGAGACCAGGGACCAACGGAGGACGGGACTGAAGAGGGCGGGGAGGGCGGGATAGGCCTCCATGCTCACGCCCAGTGGTGAAATCCATGGTAGTGAAGGCATCACACTGCCAAAAGTAATCACAGGTTCAGGGAAATCCCCCGCCCAATTCCAGTGACATTCTTCAGAAGTCTAAAAGTTTCCATTTTTTAAGTGAATGGCTTCTCTGTTGTCAGATGGTTATTCGTAAGTATAACAATAATAAGGTATACTGTTGATACTTGCCATGATGGCTCAAAACCAGTGTCGGGCTGGCCCTTCGCACATATCAGGGCAGGCGCCCACACTGGGCTCTTGATTCTCCTCCCCTTTCTTTCCCAGGTCCTTCGCTCTGTGCTCCATCCCATGACTATCGAGACAGAGTCTCAGTAAGTTACCGAGTTGCCCAGGCTGGGCTCAAACTTACTGTCCTCTTGCCTCAGCCTCCCAGAGCGCTGGGATTGGGGGACTGCCGCTCTGGGCCTGGCTATACCCTTAATTTTCACTGGCATTGATGACTCTAGCTGTGGGTCCGACCTGCGGAGCCTTCCGAGCGGCTGAGAAGAGTGTGGCAAGAGAGGCATTCAGATGACCTCCGTGGTACTCACTTTGGAGAATTCAGTCCACTTCATTAGGGAGGAGAGAGAGCGTATATAGGGTAGAGTAAGGGCGGGTCTTAGGAGTGTTCCATCCAATCATCTCAAAGAGTCAGAATTACACCCTTATGTGGAAGTCCTGGGAGCTCAGCAGGCTAAGCTCAGGTCTTCCAGATGTGAGCCCAGTATGCTTGTGTCCATCCCGACCCCTCCACATGTAACAGTAGACCAGCAATTCACTAAAAATGGGAAACTTCAAGAATATCATGAGTGAAGCAGTAAAAATCACTTCTTTTACTAAATGTGGCCTTCTGAGTAAATCTTTTTTCCTTGAGGTAACTTGAAGCCATATGAGGATGTGTCCCCAGTGTTCTGAAGACAATGGTTGTGTTGGGGTGACTTTCATGAAAAGAAACTCACTAGAAAGAGTGGCTGCCAGACTGTGGCGTGGAGGCTCGAATATTTGTGGACATAGCTCAAGATGAACGCAGTGAGCGCATCACTGCAGGGGAAATACCTGGCAGTGTTTATTGCTAAGAATGAAACTCAACTTCCTAGCTAAAATTAGGATTGGGGGAGCTTCTGTCCACGTAATGGATCTGCATAACTCAGTGAGCCCTGCCTGGTTTTTTTTCAGATGGCAAGCCTGTTGTTCTATGTTTGTACTTGGGTGCAAGATCTGTTTGAAATCTGTGACGGGCCATAGATTTAATTGATCAGATCACAAAAAAGCCTCAGACAGTGTTTTTGAGCTCACATTATAACTGAAGCATGAGAGGTCCTCATTGATGCAGTTTTTGGTGTAGTACCAAACAAGACCGAGGCCCATGCACGAAGCCTAGTAAACGGCCCTCCACACTGCACACGTGTGCGCGACCATGCGGCCTCCAGAGGTCACCCGGGGCAGCGGGTGATGGGGTACGTCAGCCGATGCTGCCCCTGCCACGTCACTGGTCACTGGGGTGGGGAAGAACGGAAGTTTCCTTTTAAAAAATAAATTGTACATATTTAAAAATGATTCGGTTTTAAGTTCTAGTGTAATAAGTTCACCAGAAGACAGACAGATGACCGGATCGTGCGGTGTTCTCCTAGACCCCACGTCACGTCAGCACGCTTGTCTCGAGTTCGAGGCCAAAGGAAATTAGAGACTGGCCTGCAGTCCCGCAGGTCATAAAGTCCTCGCAGAGATTCAGTTACTTAGTTGCATTTTGGGCGCTGGTGCCTCAGTTTTCTGTTAGCGTTCAGGACCCTTCTCTCATGCTGTAGGCGAGAGAAGTGCGTATTTGCGAAGGGCAAGCCACGTGCAGTCAGGACGCTCCGTCCGCATGGCGTCCGTTCCTGTGTTCTCGTTCTACGGGTGCGGCCCAGCACGTGTGGCCCCCGCCTGCTCTACACCTGGCCCGGCACGTGTGGCCTCCGCCTGCTCTACACCTGGCCCGGCACGTGTGGTCCCCGCCTGCTCTACACCTGGCGCGCTTTGGCTCACTTCATTTCTTGCCATTATTTTCTTCCTTGTCTGCGTTGCTGTCTTTTTTTAGACCAGTCTCATGATGGAACCCAGGCTGGCCTTGAACTCACTGTGCAGCTCAGGTCAACTTCAAACTCCAGACCCTCCTGCCTCAGCCGCCCAAGTGCTGGGATGCCAAGCCTGCACCACCGCAGCCAGCAGAGCTCGGCGGTATCTGTTCTCACACGTGACTGTCACCAAAGACCGCGTGGCCTTCTTCTGTCCTGCTTCACTTAGTTGTGGGGAAGCCAGTCAGTCCTCTTGGGCAGGATCTCTGCTCCCCCGCCCGGATGCTTGTGAAAACCAAAACCACACAGGACGGAGTTAGGAAGAAGAGAGAGAAGTTATGGTAAACAACCTCGGCCTCTGTGGCTACCGGCTGGTGTTTATTGCTTTTGCTCAGATTTTTTTTAAGCCTCAGAAACCAGATAGTTGCTGGCCGTTTAGTTGAAGTGATTGTGGAAAGGATCTTGCGGGAGAGAGAAAGGTCTGTGATGGAGAAGCACAAGGGCCTGGAAAGGTTGGGCGGGGAGGCCTTGCCTGGGCCAGGCTCTGGGCAGACGGGCCAGGTGGTCTCTGTCCAGCAGGGCGGTGTAAGGTGCCCCGTGCGCAGAGCCTTTCTGTCCCCACAGCGGCCTGGTGGACAAGGAGATCCAGGCTTTGTGTCCCCACTTTACCCTGTGGATCTATTCTTTCTGGGCTCTTTCTCATAATTTGTTTCCAATTGACTTTTGCTAAGTAGGATTTAAAAACAATTAACTGAGTTAATGTTCTACATCGAGTAAAATGCAGCCTCCAACTAAGTATATTCTGCTTGACTGGTCAGCACAGGGGACCTGCAACTGATTTCCTGACTGTGGAATTCTGGAAGTCCCCAGCCGCTTTCTCTGTGGCCACATGTCCTCTGTCGTTCCCCCCTTTCTCTGGTGTGGTGGGGTTTGGTTTAAGTTCTTTCCGCAGTAAACACGTCATTTCAAACTCCTGTGCATGGATTATTTGAAGCGTGTGGATCAGTTCCGGAATATGTACACACGGAGACACCGGCCTCTGATCAGGTCTGCCAGCAATGAGGAGGGTGAAATCAGGACCATCGGGACATCCAGACAGATGTCTATCTCACACATGATGACAGATGTGCTTCTGTACACGTGTGATGGCACGTGCCTTCCTTGCCGTGTGGTTCCCTGTGCCCTCCTGTGGAGGGCGTGTGAGCGGACACCCGTGTGTGGCCAGGCAGTCAGGGGGTTATTTCCGAGCTGTGAGTTTTGATAGTAGGTTGATGAGCGTCCTTCCCCCAAGTTCTTTATTAGTACGTGCAGAGCTGGAAGTTGCTATAGGTGTGACATGTTAGGGGGCTTGAGGTCACCGGATGTTCTCAGGACAGCAGGTGCTTTGTTCTGCAGTTGCTACCTGATTCTTCAGAAACACCCGCTAAGCTGGGCCTGGCGGTGCACGTCTGTAATCCCACCCCTCTGGGAGACTGAGTCAGGAAGGTCCTAGGGCTGAGCTCAGCCCGGGTAACTTAATGAGACCTTGTCTCAAAATGAACATGGGAAAAAGAGGGGCGGCCAGGATGCAGCTCAGTGCGAAGCGTCTGTTTGATCTCCAGTGCCAGAGAGCAGGAAAGAGAGAAAGGAAGGAAAACACAGGAGGAAAGTGCAGAAGGACGGAGGGAAGGCAGGCAGACAGACCCACTGCCGTTTCGTTCTCCATTCAGAGAATGTGTGCTTGGGAAACTCTTGCTGCAGGGCTCTGTGCACTCGGGGATTGGGCAGTGGCCCTCCAGCTCTGGTCTTGGCAGGTGGGCCCGCTGAGCCTTCTCTAATGATCTGGTGAAGTCACTCGAGGTGGGTGTGCTTACCTGTGTTTTCTGCCCACGCCGTGTTCCGACGGTCAGTTCTGAGCCACTCCTCCAGGCAAGACTTGTCCTGGGGACTTGGGCGTCATGACACCGTGTGGTGATAGTGCAGGCATCTGGGTTCGTCGCTTCCAAGGAGCAGAGTGACGCGGAGGTGCTCACTGGCTGTGCGGAGATGTGGGGTACCGAGCACAGCGATCAGCTGTTGGTGCTGCTAGCGGGGGTGAGACCGCTCGGGGCTGCCACCTTGGGCCTCACCCTGGCTCCCGGGAGGGACTGCTCCAGCACCGGCTAATGATGGACTTAGAGAAATTAAAAGGAAGACAAAAATCTGAGTTTATGGGAAGCGGGGTGAAGTGTGAGTCCTCACTGTGGACAGGCCTGTGCAGGTAGTGTGCGTACATGTGAAGATGGAGCGAACAAACACGCATATATAGAGAGAGACAGAGGGTCTTGCTCTGTGGCCCAGGCTGGTCCTGAACTCACTATGGAGCCCACGCTGATCTCGAACTCATGGCAGTCCTCCTGCCTCAGCCTTCCGAGTGCTGGAATCACAGGCATGTGCCACCATGCCCAGTTTGTATGGTGCTGGGAAATTGAACCCAGGGCCTTGGGCTTGCCAGGCAAGCACTTTAACCACTGTACTATTCCTCCAGCCCTAGTACAAACATATTTAGAATGAGCATGAATGCCGTCAATAATGGATTGCTTGCAAGTGTACGTTGGTGGGATCATTCTGCACCATGAGCAGATAGCGCCCGAAACCCGTGCCAAGGAAGCCTCTTCATTTCTCTAACTTCATAAAGAATTCTCGTCACTAACCGGGTGCTTTATGATGATATTCATGCTCATTTCAAACATGTCACTTTTTCTTTTTAATTGAGAACACGTCCCATTTAGGTTGCTGCTGCCTGTGTTTAACAGACATTTTAAATGATCACTGTGAAAGAGGATTTGTGTGTTCATTTGGTTGGTAACACGGTTTTACTCTTGAGTCCAGGTTAGTTCTGAACTCAGTATGTGGCCCAGGCTGGCCTTGAACTCATGGCAATGCTCCTGCCTTGGGCACCTGATTGCTGGGATTACAGGCATGTACCACCATGCTGGGCCTGTGTGGTGGTGGGGAGTCCAGCTCTGGGCCTTTCACTTGCCAGGCAAGCACCCTAACCACTGTGCTGTTCCTCCAGCTCCAGTAATTCCCTCGTGAAACAACACTGATATTTGTGCCCCAGGCTTATTATACCAGCCGTCATGGTATGTAGTGCTTGCTCAAAGCCTGTGGCCGTTGACGGGAACCACCATATTTCCCAGCCTTTATTCCTGACAAGCTCACATTTTCCCCTGTGGGTGCTCTAGTTTTCACGATGTGGCAGACACTTGTATGAGTGGTAGTCGATATTTTACCACACAACTTGTCAGTGAAAGGACCAGAGGAAGCGACACTGAGAAAACGTTAAAGACACTCAGCGAGGCGGCCCCGAGTTGGGTGTGACTAGCCGAGACGCGTTTGAACAATACGGCTACAGAGCAGACCTAATGAGATTTGGGGTGTTTTTTACAAAAATAAATCAGCCTGGGTGTCCTGTTCCTTCAGGGAGCATTTGTACCGCCCACAAGAATGTGCTGGGCGAGGGATCAGGTGGCTGGTAACCTGAGGGACTTTCAGGGTCTGACACACACACCTGTGCAGTCTCTCCCCGACCTCAGAAACGTTTTGAAAAGCCCCGGACACCTGGAGGTGTGAAAAAGAGCAGACTTATTTGTTTTCTGGCAAGTAGGAACAATGAATTGTAGGGTCACGTTTTGCCCACATACGGTGCTCGCACAAGAACCTGGGTTTATCTCATACCTTTCTTGCTATGTGTGGAGCGAAAGCTGTGAGATTCCATGATAGATCACATTCAATTAACGCCATATTTGCCTTAAAGCATTTCAACAGACTGCACACAGAAGATTGTGCGCATGTGCATAGTAAGGTACAAACGACACTCACGGGTTTTTGGTCTCAGGTGGAGTGGTTTAGGAATTGTCTTGCGGAGCAGTTGCTTGCACGCGGGACTTTGCAGGTGAGCTTTCTGTCCTACAGGTGGCACCTGACACGGCATTGCCCAGCCTCAGTGTGGGGCCGTTGAAGAGGCACCAGCAACTTTCAGTGAATTTACTTCAAGCTCTGCTCCACTCCCGCCCCCTCCCCAGTATTGTCAGCTTCATGACCTCCTGCTGTGTTGTGCTGCTGGTGGGAGGTGCTGCCCCCCCTCGTGGAGGCCAGCCTGGCAGAGTTGGGGGTGGAGCTGTTGGGCATGGCGCCTCCTGGGTCCTCCTTAATGATGTAGAGTGAGGGGAGGTGCATGTCCTTGGGGACAGTGTTATCATCTACACAAGCTGTACCCACGTCCTAGGGGACCAGAGAATTCTGAAGAAGTGACCGACGAGAGCGATTTGCCTCATGCCAGCGATGATGTAGTTTATATATATCCCGATTTGCGTCCTTTCCAGATGTTTGACTTGATGAGAGAGAATGGGAGCCACGAGGAAAGTTTCTTGTTCCTGCCAGATTGCTTACTGTGTGGTTTTAATGGTGCAAGTAAGATTTTTTTGTTGTGTTGTGTTGTGTGTGTATTTTTTTTTTTTTTTTTTTGGTTTGCCAAGGACAGAAAGAAAATAACTTCAACTGTTAACTAATCTTTTATGATAAACGGGACCTATTCATTCTGAAAAGTCATCTTGCTCTTTGAGAAAAAAAAAAAATCGAACAGCCATGAAAATTTCCCTGGTAGGGAGAGTCCTCAGGCCAGACGGCCACTGGTTCTTAGCTGACAAATTTCGACCAACCTCTAATTATTCTACTGGGTTTTCACAGAATAGAGCATTCTGCAAATACGTGTAGCAAAGAGTTTCCTTGGGGTTGAAGTGCCAACTAATGTATGTTGGTAAAATATTTTGATTCATCTAAATTTTGTTTTACATGAATGTAAAACATCCTGGCACAGAAGAGGCCCGGGAGCACGTCTGTCTTTTGTGTTGACGTTAACATCATGGCTGTCCTGGAGCCATTTGGTCCTTCATACTAAGTAGACTATGAGTTTGTATCTGTTTCCTCTCTTCTTACTCTGCTATTGAAATTTAAGATGCTTCCTCAATTTACCAAAGTAGTTCAGCGTGAAAGTATAGCGCCAGCCTTCTACTGGTGTGATTTGAAGCATGGGGACAGGGAAGTAAGGTCTTGGGAAAAGCTAATTCTTTCACGAAGCATCTTACAGGTGTCCTTGCCTTGGTCTTTGGTTGGTAGGTTCTTGTGAGACGCCACACTGATGATTACCTAAAAGAGGGGAAGGAAACTTCTGGACCTTAGAATGGGTGGGTAAAACCCTGAAGTAAGGAGGATGTGCACCTTGGATAGAAAAATATAAAGAAAGAAAATTAAAGAGAAAAAGCTTTGAGTTTTCCAAAGACTGGACCACTGAGTCTACTAAGTGACATACAGTTAAAAAATAAGAAAATTAAAATGCTTTCAGAAAGTGTTTTGAGAATCCAAGCCATGTGTTTATGAAAAGAAGAGGCTAGCTTGGCCGCCTCAGGCCGGGATGCTCCTCAGATGTGACATGAAACAGTTGTTATCATAACATAGCTACAATCCAGGGCTCTTCTGCCCAAAACACGATGTGGTTGTCCTTGGGCAATCTTCTTCCAAAAAAATTAAAACAAATGGATGGGGGTTTGGAGTTTCAGCAACATTTTAGCAGTCAGCTCTGTATAATTAAGGAAAGTTTTTCTCTTTTTCTTAAATCATCAATATCTATGTGTCCTGCCATGGCTACCAACAGTCCCGATTCTCCTTTGAACGTAAAGGCCAGGCAACGGGGAAGAGTTAGGAGAAAGTGAGGGTGGCGTCTGTGGCGTGCCCCTAAGTACCGGGCTCCCGCTGGCTTGTCTCAGTTGTCCGTGGAACTTGAAGTGGCCATCAGCTCTAACGGGGGTGTCTGGATGGAAGGGGAAACTAAAGACTTGTCCAGCTCTGATGAGAAAGCGTGTCCTTATATACGCAAGAATTGGTTTTGATCCTCTTGCTCCTAATATTTGTCCTATGCATCCGATATAGGATAAAATTTAAAAAGTTAACCTGTAGAATCCTGCATACTTTCCCAATAAACATCTTTTAGACACTGCTTGGCTTAGCAGGTTCCCTAGTTAGTATCTGAACACCAATAACAAAGTACTAAGCCTGTTCTTTATACATTAAACTTGTACTTATATTTTGGAACTGATATAGTTTCTTTGTTTCAGCTGTTTTTTTTTTTTTTGTGGGCATAAACTTTCTTTTCTACCATCTGCTCTTAGGAGAGGATGTCTGTTTTTTGGATAAGCGAGGGAGTTATTTGTTTGGAGTGGCATGGATTCTAGCCTTCGGGACAGATGGCTTTGCATTTACAGAGGGGCTAAGCGGGATCAGAGGCAAAGTTTGGAGCTGGTAAATGGTCCCTGCCCCTTTTGTAACCGAAGAAAGTGACAAAATTGGTAACTTCTATGCGACTCTCTGATTAGATTTTAAGGTTTATGAGTATCATGGCCACTTTTCTTCACTTTTTTGAGTCCGAAGTGCTTTGCACACAGCTTGTGTATGACGAGTATTTCTCCTGTTGGTTTCGACTTACTAGCCGATTTCTGCTGGTGATAGTAAGTAGTTCTTCCTGGCTTCCTCCTGCATGGTAAATAGGGTAGATGCACTGGAAATAATAATTTTATGTCAGAAATTCCAGTGAGGCAAGCCAAAGGTTGTTGTGGGTTTGATTGAAAGGATAGAAGTCACGGCGGTCATTTGGCCTTTACTCTCCTCAATGTTCTGAAGGGTTGGGAGTTATAGGAAGAATCGGATGTGGAGTAAACAACGAACTTGCTTAAAGAGGTTTCTGAACGCCCGTGCTGCTGAGCTGGGGTGCTGCGCTTTGCTGTGCCCTTCTGAACGTCAGAGACGTCAGAGGATATTTGAAAAGATTTCTAGATGGCCAAGCGATAAGTTCTAGAGTTCTTTTGGTCTTGCAAGCCTTCAAAGGCAGCTCTTGACCATCTGGAGATGTTACACAACACACCAGGGTTGGTGGCCTTTCTCTCCCTTTCTTCTCTCAGCCCCAAGTCTCTTTCCTCTTCCACCTTTCCCCTGCCATGTGCCACGGACCCTGAACATAGCTCAGCGTTCCGCCGGGCTGAACTCTCTCGCCAGTTTTTAATCAAAGGGAGTGCAGAGTGAAACAGCTGAGCTGAGCTGGCGGCCACGGCCCGGCTGCCTTTCTGAGCCGCTGCTAACATCACAGGTGCAGGATTAGTGCGGAGGGGCCCTGGGCTGTGCGGAGGGCCACCTCCTCTGCCCCTCTTCTGGGCAGCCTAGCAACAACACATCAAGCCTACAGAAATCAGGTGCGAGCTGCAGGAGGCGCTTTCTGTCTTGCAGAGACTGGGTTCCCCACCACAAACTGTAAGCAAAACTTGTAAAGCCAATTCTGGGGCCAGGACAAGCTGTTTGAACTCCTTTCCTTGGCTGGGAGAGAACAATATGGGGGGGTGGGGGAGAGTCTGGAAATTTTATCCATAAAAATCACACTGCAAGAAAAGGCAGTGTAGCCGGTCTGTCCTAGTAACGTACAATTGAAACTGCTGTCAGCAAGTGAAGTCTGCGTACGTGCTGTTTTTAGCTTTGGTAGTGTGCGTGTTGGAGTGTGTGTCTCTACACATGGGCTAGGCGTGTTAGTGGTTAAAATCAAATGCTGCCACTGTGTAGAGTCTTAGTGGCATACTTGGTTTACAGTTGCTGACACTGAGTTCTTTTACAACCTTGGCATTCCACTCTAAATTCATCAGTTGCAAAGATGGGGTTTGAAAAAAGGCAAAATTATTTTCAAGGTATAAACTTAGTGACGTAAAAAAGACCAGAATGCTCTAAGTATATGCGCAGATTCTTCAGGCTGAAGGTAATTGTTAGGTATCACAACTATATGCTAATAAAAAGAATAATTTTGGGAAAAATAAATGGAATAATAAATATTAGATCAAACAAAAGTTTTGAAAATATGGTGGATAAGTCATTTATTTTTGAGAGGGAAGCTATAAATTGCTCTGGCAAGATAAAGTATGTAGTTGGGGAAAAGAAGACCAAGGAATTTTAGCAATTTATACCATTTTTGGTGTCAGTCCTAGAAAAAAACTTTTCTGCAAAGCATGACAAGGTACAAAACAAAGCACTCCCCCGGGCCATACTGCGGGCTTGGAACAGTTTTTTTTAGTCTGGGGTTTTCTGTGAAAAATCTATAATGACTTGGTAATATTTAGATTTTTAAATGAATTTTGGTTCTGGTTGTCATATCACTCCACACGGCTCAGTAGAGACGTGGGCCTTGCAACTCATTAGCCGGGATAGCTGTTGGCACTAGTATATCCTAAATTTAGTGACAGGTTTAGTATGAACATTAAACGTATTTTGGTGTATGCTTAATATATAATTAAACATATTTAGTTGTGTGTTTAATATATATATATATAAAAGGTATTTAGCTGCATGTGTTATAGACACATAAATATATAAATACATACACATATAAATATTTTATAGTGTAAGTATTTAGGCATGTGAAATGGCAGTGTTTGTGTGTGTTTTAGCTAAGGTCTCCGTTAGCCATCGTCTAAGTGGAAGATCCACATGGAATAACAAACAGGTCCTAAGTGCTTCCCAGCTATTTTTTCCCTGGCAAGAAGGGATCACACAAACAAGTCAGTTTGCCTTCTGCCCTGCGCGGCTCTCTGGCCATGTCTCTACGTCTGTGAACCTGTTCTGGTAGCGTCCCGTGCTCAGGCATCTGGGGTGGTTTCCAAGGCTGATGAGGAGGTGTGGGTGGGGAGCAAGCTGAACCCCCATCCCCATGAGCTTCTGAGCACCACCAAAGCTCCACCAGTCAGCCTGGCTCCTGGCCGGGAAGTCGGCCAAGATCTCGTAGACTCTGACTTGAGTGTCCAGGAAGCCACGGCTCACTTTGTTTTCTAACAGTGTGGACTGACAAATGACGTATTTTGGAATACTGAGTTTAACATGAGTAGCCAGCGTGCCGCCAGCCATGTAGGCGTGAGTTCATGGTGCTCACTGCCCCAACCATCATAGCTACCCCCAGCCTTTGCATTTCTCCTTACGTTTCTACTTTCATGAAAACACTTAAGCGATTTGTATTTGTATTTAAGCAATTTATATTTTTTAAAGTATTTTTAAAAAATTTTAATCAACAGTTTGGTTGAGTGTCTTTCATTTTAAGCGCAAGTTAAAAACCGAAGAGAAAGTCTGGCTGTTGTGCTAGCTTTGAAGAGTGCGAGTGTGACATCTTCCAGCATCGCGGTTGTGACCGTAGTTAATTATTGCGTGCGCTCCACTTCTGAACTCTTCATCAGATCCCCGCAGATGAGATCTGGATAAATGTGCTCGTTGTCCGCTGTCATGGGTGTGACATTTGGCCTTTCTGTGAGTTGGTCGTCGTAACCTGGTGTCGCAAACAAAATGTTTGAATGACAGAAGCTTTCTTTAAAAAAGCTGAAGTATTTGGGCGTTTGTTGGCAGAGGTTCTAGGATGCAAAATGGAGAACACCGGATTCGTAAGCATAACCCGAGCGAGGTGGGGATGTGCTGGTTGGGGATGGTGAAGAGAGCACCGCCGGCTGGCCAGTAGCCACACGCGTCGATGCCATATGGTAAAATGCCAGGCTTTTTACCATCGACCCAGCTCAATGCTTGACATTGTAAAACTGACACGCTTCACGTAACAGACTCAGCGTCAGCACTGAGCTGTGGAAGTGAAAACTTGGCCCCATCTCCTGTTTTGGCATTCGTGTTTCTGTCAAAGGCACCAGTTGAGTCCTGCTGCCCACCCGGTAGCCCGTCTGTGTGTTGCCATCCGGGCCGTGGCCTTGGGACGCCGACGGGTGGTGTCCTGGGTTCTCTTTCTGTGTTTTTGCAGTGGTTTTTGGTGTCCCGTGTGCAGTTGCTTGTCTCTCTTTGAGAGTGTGCTTCATTGAGGTCACTGTCTGGTACTTTGGGCCAATGTGTTGTGATGTGGATGCATTTTGTCATTATTGATTTTAAAAAATCAGGGTAGGGACAGGAGGAATAGCACAGCCATTAGAGTACTTGCCTAGCAAGCGCAAGCTCCTGGATTCAATTCCCCAGCGCCGCACAAACTGGGCATGGTAGCCGTGTCTGCGATCTCAGCTCTCAGGAGGCTGGGGCAGGAGGGTTGCTGTGGCCAGCCTAGACTGGATAATGAGTTCAGGACCAGCCTGTGCTATAGAGTGAGACTGTCTCCAAAAAAAAAAAAAAAAAAAAAAATCGGTGTACTACCGGAAGGCAACATAACATATTCATCATCCTTGGACACACTTCTCATGTCTCTTAAACCACAAGTTTGTAGTTTTTCTTGGCTTTGGGGACAATGATGAATCTGGAAAGGAAGAATGTAGGAAGAAATATGGAGGAAAAAATGGAGAAGGAATTGAAAGGAAGAGGGAACCGAGGAGGGGGAGGAGGAAAGAAGTAAGTAGGGAAGTAGGAGATTGGGGGGACGGACAGGGAAGAGGGAAAGGCCCGAAGAGTAGAAACAGAACACTCTAGAACAGCCCGGAAGCCAGCAGTGACTTGCTGTTATTGACTCCTTCTATGTGCAAAGGATTGTGGGTAGGTGCTTGAGTCACCTCAGCCCAGCCAATGAGCGCTGCCGTTCTCCTGTTGTTTAAGGAAGGTTAAGTCCCTCGCGAAGGCCACTTAGCAAGGGAAGCCTGAGCTGCAGTGTGAACCCATGTGTCTGGTTTACCCTGCGTCCTGGCCATGCCTGGCTACCGCGGGTGCCCGTGCCCGGCGCTGCCTTGGCACCTGCACCCCCCATGCCACGTCCTGCAGGGACCTGCGCCAGCGTCGTCCCCGCCTAGCTCTCCCCTCGGTGGGACCAGAGGGAGATTCCGTGTGGGTCACGGCGTGCTGTCGTCGGTCGCAGCTCTGTCTCTGTTTTGTGGCTTTCCTGAGCACGCATCCTGCATTTTCACGAGTGATGTAGTCATGTTGTTTGTATGTATTTTCTCCTCAGTTTTAGCTGCCAACAGCATAGAGAACTGTTTATTTGAAAACGACTTAGTTCAGTGAGGGTGAAATCTGCGAAGCTCAGGACTTTGCTTATTTATTCATTGCGGCCCTGGGTCTCAAAACCCCTCATTCACTCCGAGCGACCTTCCCAAGTCCATTTTTTTAAGCTTTTGATTTTAAACTTAGTGAATGGGTTATTTAAAAGCAAGTTAAATTATTCAAGTTTTAAGTGATGAGCATAAGAATGATCCAAGTGAACTCTCTGTTGTATACCCCGAAATGTGGATTGACAGTGCTGTTTTGAGATGCTGATTCAAGTTTGATTTCTAGGCAAAGTGGACTCTAAAACAACGTAGGTGTTCACGCCACTTTTGGTTGAGAGTGGATTCCCTTAGGTGCTGCGATGGGGGAGTGTCCACTGGGCCTGGGTGCTGTGCCCCTCCTCCCCAGCGCACCCGCCTGTGAGCACCACAGCCAGAGCCTGTTTCTCTCCTGGATCCTGCCTGCCCTCTAGTGCTGCACACGTCCCAGTGCAGAGAAGACAGTCAGATTTTGTTGTTTTCAGGGAAATAATTTTTTAAAAAATAAGAAAATAGAAAAAAAGTGAAAAGAACAAAGGAACAGAGCTGATTAGCAGACCGTGAGGCAGAGTCAGCCTGCGTGGGTCAGTGCGTCTTAAAGAATGATTCCTGTCCGGGCTTAAGAGCGGCGGGTGTTCGCGTTTAGTTCACAGTCCCTGTTCCTTCATACACTGTTTTCTCTGTGTTCTAATATGACAGTGCATTTGATTTTTTCACTGTCTTTGACATAAGAGTCTTTAACGTCACAAATTAAGTAATTAATTTACTTTTTGAGACAGGGTCTTGCTCTGTAGCCCAGGCTGGTCCTGAACTCACTGGTGTAGCCCAGGCCGACATTCACCGCAGTCCTGTTTCAGCTGCCCAAGTGCTAGGATTACAGGCATGCACCGCCACGCCCATCCTATATGGTGGTGCAGCATCAAACCCAGGGCCTTGAGCTGCTGGGCAAAGGCTTTATCTGCTGTGCCATTCCTCCAGCCTAAAGTCACAAAGTTAAGATGCATTATTCATGACATTTTCGTAGTATTACTGAGAAGATACAATTAAAGCACATGGCTTTACTGCTTTAATGAGTGAATATTGAAGATAAAATTTAATTGTAACAAAGTTATAACCTTGATTTGCAATGTCCTGAATTCTTTTAAAATTTTACTTTTGTGCCTTCTGATTTTTTAATGTAAAAGTTGTATAGAAGAGTACACAGTGATACAAACAATAAAATACTAAACATCCGTTCTGTTACATTGTTGCAGTCACACATCTGGTGTCGGAATCTGTGCTTATCAGTGCTAATTCACTGTTCTTCTGAATGCGCTCGTTTGTTATAAATATATATATTTCATATTTCCTTCTCTTATTTCTGGACAGTTAATCCTGGGCTAAGTACTTTGATACAGGATGACTGCATGTCACATATGCATATAGTTGCCTTTCTAAAGTCTTAGCTGAAATGTTGTCTTGATTGACGGTCCCTAATCAAATGCCAGTTCAGAATCATTTGATGTGGAAGTGATCTTCTTGTAAATCTGGTGACCCTCCTTGTGACCTCAGGTAAGAGGCAGGGCCTCTCCCATCATGTGGGCGGCGCTTTGAGGTCCCTCCTCCTTCCTTTCCCTCCTTGTCCAGCCTTGGAGTAGGCCTGACCCTGGCTCCTCCCCCTGCCGTCCCCCAAACACCTGCTAACTCCCGGTGGTTCTCAGTGACTTTCATCTAGTGACTGAGAAAGCTTGTGACTATGATAACGATGTTCATTAGTGGCAGATTAACTACATGCATATTAGTCACCCACATGCATGAAATTACTTCCTCTCCTTAATTGCCTTGATGAACACACGCTCCACCATTCTCAGACTTAGCTTTTCCCACTCGTGTGACCTGTCTCCCCTGCCCTACTCACTCACCTCATTCTGGGAGGGGGCCTTCCATGCGCACTGGGGTGCTCTCTGTCCACTCGACTTGTAAAAGTGGGGTCTCACGGGCTAGCAGTTATTTCTCCTGTTCTTATGAATGTGTTTCTGGTAAAATACTGTGCGTTCTGCCTGTGTGTTAAATGTTAAGTATGACGTGTGATCTAAAGACACAGTGAACACTTACATCAGAAGTCGTTACACTGCCACAGATCGCCTCACAATCCTCCCCAGCTTCAGATGCATTCCATCATTCCTGCCTCTCTGAAGCAGTTCTGGAAGTCTCTTTTGTGAGCGTCTTTACAGAGTATGATTGAAAAAACACAGTGGGCATCATGGCACAGACCTGTAATCCCAGCACTCAGGAGGCTGAGACAGGAGGATTGCGTGTGCTCCAGGCCAGCCTGGGTGACATAGCGGGGTCAGAACCAGCCTGGACTATAGAGTGAGACACTGTGTCAAAAAAAAAAAAAAAATAGGGCGAGTGCAGGTGTCACCCTGTATGAAGGTTGGCATTACAAAGCACATTGATATGCCCGCACCCACCCGATGCACTGGGCCTGCCGCTGTATGCGCATGCAATAACAAGGTTCCCAGGCCTGGGAGTCCAGTCCAGAGACTAAATTCTCTCTGATATACACCTTATGCACACAGCCCACAGGTGATGTTATTCCAGATTTTTAATAATTTTGCACACGAAGCAGAGGTTGTGTACCATTCAACTTGGGGTGAGAGTTTTGGAGTGCGAGTTTTCAGGTGAGGGGTGCCTGACCCGTGTGTGGTGGGTTGCTGACCATTAACAGTGCAGAGTGCAGTGCATGGATTGACCACCACTCCCAGTCCACACACCACAGCACGTGGAAGCACACGTCAGACCCATCTGTGACCCCTCAGTGACAGACTGCCACGCTCTCTGGGCCCACGGCGACTCCTGTGAGGGGACGTGCCGCTCAGGTCCCTCCTGGCTTGATTTTTTAAATTATGATTTCATTTTTCACTGATATTCTTCATTGGTATCAGGATAGGAGGCTGATTTCCTTCCTGTTTTGAACTGGCAATCAACCGCAAGGGTTCTTAACTTGCTCTCACAATTTTCTGTCCCGATTTGCTACGCCGTAGATCCGCGCAAATGTGAAAATGGGAGTTACGGAACTTTTAATGCAAGCTGAAAATCTCATGACACTAAATTAAGTGTTCTGTCACGGAGATAGTTTTTCCAGAATAAGTGTAGAAATCTTTATCAGTGCACGAATATCTGTGGGTGGTGTAAGGGCTTCTGCTCTGTTCCCCCTTTCTCTCTCTCTCCCTTTCTCCCTCCCTCCCTCCCTCCTTCCCTTCCTCCCTGTCATTTCTATCTTTCTACTACACAGGCAATGCTGGGCTTATCATCAGATGTATTATGTCAAAATTTTTTTTTAATGTAAAGAGGCTAATTAAAAAAAAAATCTTAATTTCTCCCTCTCCAGTACTGACAATGCCTTTGCTTTTTTTTTTTTTTTTTTTTTTTTGAGACAGGGTCTCGCTCTGTGGTCCAGGCTGGTCCTGAATTCACTTTGGAGCCCAGGCTGGCGTTGGACTCAGGCAATCCTCCTGTCTCAGCCTCCTGAGTGCTGGGATTACAGGCATGAGACACCACGCCCAGCTTATGTGGTGCTGGGGAATCAAATTTGGGTACTTAGCACTTGCTTGGCAAGTGTTTTAACCGCTGAGCCATTCCTCCAGCCCCTTTGCTTCTTTTTTTGTATTTTCCCCCAATATCTCCGAATTATTAGTGCCACCGTTTTGATGATTTTAATAATTCTATAGCTCTTTTTACCTATTTCCACACCACCCCACCCCGTATGTATTATGCCCCGTGCTTGAGTTGGGCTGTCCAGTCCTTAGTGTCTTGGGTCTTGGTGTGCACGCTCTCGGTTTAGCTTCTAGCTGAAGGGCCGCTCTACGAATTCCAGCACCACAGAGCTGTTCCTGCCTACGGTGGCCTGCCTCAGGCCTCGCCTGCTTGTCCCAACATGACACACCTTTAGGCGGAGGGCTGGCCTGGCCTTCCTCTGAGTCGCATTGGCGGGAACCTGAGCCTTTTTTATTTTCCATTTTGTGTCTTCATTGAGATGGGGCGTCTCCTTGGCTACCACTTTGGGAGAGGAGCCTGGAAGGTCTCCTTGTGACACCCTGGTGACAGCGAAAAGCCCTTTCCTACCTTCTCACGTGATTTACAAGTTGCCCAGGTGACGAGTTGGTGGTTCCTGTGCCAGAGGAGGGAGCGGCAGCTCGGTGCCCGGGGACCCCAGGATGACACAGTTGGGTGGGTTCACCGAGGATCCCCCCGGCGTTCTCTTTAGCTTTTGGATTCCTCTTGCCCTGGGCCCTGTTCCCTCCCTGGTCAGGAAGCAGCTGCTGGGCTGCACTGGGTGTTGGAAGCCACGCCAGGGGAGAGGACTGGAAAGTCAATGGCGGGCGTGAGGATACAATCCACGAAACCACGTCTCCTCGGTGTCCCGGGGGCAGGGCTCTCGTCCTTCTCTTTGATTTCTCACGTCCCGACCTGGGTTGTTCAAAAGGGGAGATGAAGAAGGAGCTAAGGATCTGCCCTTTCCTGGCTTCTGTGGGAGCAGGGAAGGAAAGGGCCTAACCTGCAGGGAACGAGGAGGGGACTTTCCGGGCTAACTGTAAAAACCGATTTTCATATGTGGCCGTCACCGTCTTCCTCCCAGCACGTGTGACGCCGCCGCTGAGCCTTCGGGAGACGGAGGCCCAGCAGAGTCGGTCTGCTTCTGGCTTCCTCTCCGCTGCTGGCCGAGGGGTCCGCGTTCCTGGCGTCGCTAGGTCAGACGCTGCTTCTCGCTGCTCCCCGGGCTTTCCTTGCTCGTGTCTTTGCTTCGTCTCTTGCATTTTACACGCTTCTAACTTGAACCCGCTCTCTCTTCTTACAGCGGGACTCCACTGTAGAACACCCTGGAGTCTGCCCTTTTAACCAATTTTTAAACATTCATTCTTACCAGTACGTATGAAATCTACATGTTAATGCCTATGTAGATGTCTTACTTCAGGGGTATAACTCATACTCTTGTGTGGTAAACACGGGTTTTCATAAGCAATATCACAAAGAACCCTTGTGTAGCTAAATTTCATAGTTTATTAAATAAATTGGTGACGGGAAAAAACCCTCTTTCACATTTCTTTTTCTGAAATGCATCTTCTTTCCGGTGGTATGGAGGGTTCCTTACCTGCCATACAGTGCCAAGATCTCACTTGGTAACTTTTCCCATCAGATGGCAAGTTCTGTGTGTGTTTTGCCCATCAAAGTGCCCATGCTGTCCGGAGCATAGTAGGCATCTGGTACATATTTTCTAGGTAGACATCTGCCTAGGCAATTATTTTTTTATTGTTTTGTTTTGAAACTTCAAAGAGAAAAGACCTGGTAAGGAAAAAATCGGAATGTAGGATGTTTTAAAAAGTGTCTCCGCTAGGGTCTGTGGCACAGGCCTGTAATGCCAACATTCTGGGAGCCTGAGGTGGCTGGGGCTTGAGTTTGAGCCCAGCCTGCGTGACTTAGCAAGGTAGCAAGACCCTGTCTTAAAATTGAAATTAGAAAATGGGCTGCAGATGTAGCTCGGTCTGAAGACCAGGGGTTCACTCCCAGAACCGCAATGATGTTGTAATAAAAAAGACAAAATATAAAAAACCCTGTTTTCATCTCTGAAGTTGTCAAGTTGTAGTCAGCCTTAGAACTAGATTTACGAAGGAGGACTGGGTAGCCGGGGCCGCTCATGCCGCGTGGACAGCCGTGTAGCGAGGGCTGGCAAGACCGGGGAATGACGCGAACTCTGTGTGACTTTGTTTTGTTTTGGAATTCAGCTTGAAGCCGAGTGTCCCATTCTGTAGAAATGACAGACTCCTGTGGAGGTTTACCGTGTGACTGGAGAAAGGGTGATCTGCCTTATCTGGTCCAGGATTCCCCAGTGAATCTGCCCACCCTCTGTCTCCAAGTCCCATGAGGTCTTATGGAATATGCGCTGTTGTTGGCTGCCCTTTGATCTACGGGATCACCACCGATGCGGAGGGGTCTGTAAAAGCCTGTGGGGTCCTCGGTGAACCCACCATACTGTGTCATCCTGGGGTCCCCGGGCACAGAGCTGTCACTCAGCTCTCCTTGTGCCCCCTTCTCGACACAGAAACCACCAACCCTCATGTGCCTGCTGTTCCCACCGGAGCTTTTCTAAACTAAGTTTCAAGGACCTGTTTGAGAAAGTTAGATGCGCCCCTCATGTGCATCTGGGCTTCATAATGAAATAGTAGAATCAATAACAGTAAGAGAGGAAGCGCTGATACATCGATTGATTGGCATGCCTTACATGATCTTGGTATGTCGTCCCTGCTGGCCTTGAACCCACAATGCGTCAGCCCTCCAGGCCCAGCTTGGTCTCAAACTTGTGATCCTAGTGTCTCAGCCTCCTTAGCGCTAGGATTGCAGCTGAGCACCACCATGCTCACTGCCTTTATTAATTTTTACTTGAAGTATTAGCCTGTAAAAATTTGCTTAATTTAGCTTAACAGATAGAAACATTCTACATTGTTTTTTCCCTGGAACTTTACATTCTCCTAAAGTTTCAGAAAAAAGGTTTTCATACACACACACACACACACACACACACACACACACACACACACCAATTTTGACATATAACTTCAGTTATTTAAATAGAACAATTTTTTGAGAATTGTTTATAGAAATTTGATTTAATGGCCTGCCAGCCAGATCTGTTATAAGAGAGATTTTAAGTTAGCAGCGTTCAGGGTGACTATTTGTTCAGTGACATGGCATCTCCAGAGCTCACGTGCCAACCTAAAGCCAAGTGGGCATCACTGTGACCCCCTTTGGTGTAACAAAAAACACACCGAGCTCTTGACATCAAAAGTAGTTGCTTATAGTCCTCTCCATTTGAAGGGTAACAATACGGAGTGCGAGAAGGTCATGTAGAAAGTTACCCAAGGTCAACCAACTGGAGGATAAGGCAGCCATTGCTGACCACACCCTTCGAGGCCATGACTACTGCAGGGTCCTCCGTCCAAGATGGCAGAAGCATCCCTACAATGGTTTAGGTAAAAGCGGGTGGGGAGGTGTGTCTTGTGAAACGCGTCTTGATGTTCACCAAGTTTTTGGCTTTCTGGTTTTGCAGATTAAGTATTTTTGATAATTTACTGAATAAGAGATGAGGAGCCAAAGTAGACAGACCTCAGGATGTGGCAGAGAGGCGGTGTCAGGCTTCAGACAGCCTGAATTCAAGATGCTGAGATGTGGACTGTGCCGGTTACTTGAACTTTGAGTCTCAACTTTCTCACCGGAGAAATGGGGCTGAGGAAACTTATCTCCAGTATTAACATACAGAGTAATCTTTATAATGCTGTTTCTTTGTACTCAGTTAAATACAACTAGTGTGATGTAATGTAAAATGCCATCTTTGAGGGACTGTGGGTATTTCCGTGTGTGACGTGATATGTACACTATATGATCAAAACCGCAAAATGTCTGCTTTCTGTTTATGTTTAGAAGTGTCAGGAGTGATTGTTGTCTAGTGGCACTTGGACGGAAGATGGCGGAACGCTCACCCGCTGAGGCTTAACTCTCACGCTTCCTTCTTTTCAGCAAACGTCCTTGATAACATGCTTTTGAGAAGTTCAGGAAAGTTGAACGTGGGCACCAGGAAGGAGGGAGGCGAGAGCACAGCCCCCACGCCTCGTCCCAGGGTCCTGCGCTGTAAATGCCACCACCACTGCCCTGAGGACTCCATCAACAATATCTGCAGGTTGGTGACATCCATGCTGTCAGCGAGCTTTAGCGAAAGTCGTCAGCCGTACATCTCGGAGAATGGCGACTGTGGTAGGCACTTTCCTATTGCTGGGACGCAATCCCTGACAGTCACAGCTTAAAGCGGGAGAGGTTTATTTTGGCTCACGGCTTTTGAGAATTTAGTCGGTGGTTGTCCGGCTCCGTGGCAGGGAGGCGTGGCATGTGGAGGGCCGCTGCCATGGCAGTGAAGCAGCAGCAGGCGAGGAGGGAGGGGCTGGGAGCAAGACTCTGCTCTTCCTGGTCACGCCCTGTGACCCATCTCCAGCCAGGCCCCACCGCTGTGAGCACGCCCACGGATGACTCCGCCAATGAACTCCGCATCCCTATCCAGTCACCTTCCATGCACAGGCGACGCTGGGGGACACTTTGGGTGCAAACTGTAACAGTGCCTAATTCCAGTAACTCCTAGGGCTGTGCTGAATTTAGAGACAGGTTGGATTTTACCTTGAAATGGTGTTGAGACTTCTTCCTTCCTCTAGACAGCACCCATGCCCACGAACACAGGACACGGGCCCCTGGGTCACGGTGCGTAAGCAATAGCCGGTGACTGTTTTCAAAAGACCTGCTCGCTAAGCCAGGCCAGCGGCCGCCGTGTCACGTGTGTGCTGTGTTTTGCTTTCACTGTTCATCACGTTGGTGGTGTTGGTGGTTTCGGAAGAACGCCCTGGCCGTTGGGAATAGTGGTAGCAGTGATCCGGGAAGCAGGATTGCCACCGAGGTTAGGTGACCTCACCAGAGGAGAGGCCAGACGTGTCAGAGCGCTAGGAAATGAGCTCGCGCAGTTGGTGAGCGCGTGCGGTGGGGGCGTTCATCTTTCACATGGGGCTTTCTGCATTTTTCTTTCTTACATATCTTCTTGCAGACACACCCGCTTTGCTGTTCCCGATAGCTGTGTTTACTCCCTAGGTTGAGGACACTGTTGGGGAAAGAGTCGTAGGCCAAGGAAGTTGGAGTGAGCTGAGATCGGTTAACCAGGGAAGCGGGAGCCCAGCAGCTTCAAACCCGGGAGGTAGCCTCTGTGTCAGGCTGGTGATGAATGGATAAAGAAAACGTGACATATTTACACAGTTGAGTGCTGCTTGGCCACGAAACGGATAAGCCTGAGTCATTTGCAGGGAAATGGATGAGTCTTGAGGCCCCTGTACTGCGAGAGGTAAATCAGCCCCAGGAGGCTGAATATCTTCTGTGAGAAAGCCAACAACCTACGAATAATGCGCCAGAGCAACAGGTGAATGGCGAGGAGACCACGGCGCACATCCCGCTTCTTCCATCTTGTTTAAAATTCTTTGTGTTGATTTCCTCCACGACTCTCCATTTCTTTTTGTCACCATCCACATCCTGGGGACGAGAGGTTAATAAACTGTTTATACAGAGCGAAGTTAACCTCGGACCCCAGGCCTCAGTGTGGCCAGGAAGACTGTGGCAGGAGTGGGCTGCCCCGGCGGTGATGCCCAAGAGTTCCCCAGCCTTGGCGCTGGGCGGTTGCTGGGTGACGCCTGTGCTTGTGGGACTTCAGCTGCCGGCTTTCCGGGCCTTGACACCCTCCCGCCAGCTTCCAGTTAGCGTCCTTGGCTGGACCAGGAGACGCTCGCTGGTGGCCGCTGTCACAGCTGAGGCGCTCTAAGGGCTCTCGTGCCTCCTTTCTCGTTCTCCAACTAAGTATTTGATTCCCGTGTCGATGCACGGTGGGAGGACTGTGGCTCTTCCTCCAGGGCCTGGCCTTATTTGTCCTGCCAGCCTCCCCCACTTGGCTAGCGGCAGGGTGCACCCTAAGGCCTGAAGTTGCTCTCCCTGACGCTGTGTCTCTGAGCCACGCGGGCGTTACCCTGCCAGCAGCTTTCCCGGCTTGGTCTATTCCTGCCTCGATTCATATAAATGGCTAGAAGTCCCTTCCCATGTGCTTCTGAGCAAAGGGCACTTCCTCCAACCCGTAGTCTTCAGGTCTCACGTATTAGGTTGCGTGTGTGCTACAGCCCCCAGCTATTTCTAGTGTCAGGAAACCCATGTGGCTGTTACTTCTGGTAGTTTCTGAATCTTGCCTTTGCTGAGAAATAACTACAAGTTACCCGTATAGTCTAAACGTGTAGGAGACAAATTTAAAAATCCCATGAGTGTTCTTTTTCCTCACTGTTTAAATTTCTAAGGAAATTTTATTCATTCTCTTTAACGTTGTTGTGGTTTAGACCTGGAATTTTGGATTCTCCAAAAGCCTTATGCTTACAGGTGATTCGATCACGTGAGTTAATCCACTGATTTCCTGGGCTGTTAGGAGGTGGGCCTGGTCACACGGGACAGATAGGCTACTAGGGCTTGGTCCACAAACATCAGGGAGAGGGGCGGATCCCTGGGACGTGACCTGGAAGGGTATTGCTGGCTCCACCTTTGCCCTCCCCCTCAGCTTCCTGTCTGCTATGGGATGCATAGCTTTTCTCCAGCCGGGTCTCTGTAGAGCCTCTTGCTCCGCCTGCTGGCCGTGAACGGCCTTAGACCTCCAGAAGCTGTGGGCTAAAGTAACCCTTCCTCCACTTAGCTGTGAATATTGGGTATCGTGTCTCAGCAGCAAGGTAGTAATTTATACACTTTACGCTTGTGTGGAAATTGTAGTAAATTCGGTAAAACACATTCAAAAATGCAGTGCGTGTGCTGTTCAGAGCTAGTCTTTCTTCCATGGTCGTCATGTTCAAGCTTCGGCTCCAGCCTAGTAGCGTTCTCACTGGCCCTCCTGGCCTTTCATTCATACACTCTGACTTTGCTAGCTCTTACAGTCCACAGCAAGGTGGATCACGTGAGGCTCAGGAATCAGGGAAGCAAGGCTAAGGATGATGGAGGGGCCAGTGCAAGGCCAAGGGCCGCTGCCGCTAATGCAGAAGAGACAGCCCTGCCCACCGTGACCTTTGAAGACAGCATTGTCATGTGTGTCCTGGATGCAGGGTGTGTGTGTGGATGAGAATGGGAGGGAGAGGGGGTTTGGCGCTTTGCCCTGGGGACCAGGGGACGTGCAGGAGTGGTTTATGACTTATGCTGGGAATCTACCAAAGTTCATTTCCCAAGCTTGTGAGGACAGTAACGTCCGTTTACAGTTTGACGCATCCACACATCTGCGCACTCATCCACATGCACACACACCCGTGCACGCATACACAAGCGTACACGCACACTCACACCCTCCCTGTCTCACTGGAGTCTCTTGTTTGCTCTCAGCACGGATGGATACTGTTTCACGATGATAGAGGAAGACGATTCGGGGGTGCCTGTGGTGACTTCCGGGTGTCTAGGACTAGAAGGCTCCGATTTTCAGTGTCGGGTAAGGAAGACAACTCCATTTGAGTTTGCAGTCCTGCAGGGGGCGAGATTTCCAGCAGGATTCACACAAGGCAAAGCAATTTTCTCAGACTAGCCTGGTTTTAGTAATTTGGAAAATAAGTGGAAATTCTCATGGTGCCTTCATTTTGAAGTCAGATGTTCTTTTTTTACATAACTGTTAACATCTTGGTGTCTACTAGAGTCTCTTCTTGCAAATCAGATTTAGGTAATTGAATTAAGCCATGTTATCACTGGCATAGTAGTCATGGTGTGGAAATACAAAAGTTGCAGTAAGGTAATGCATCATTTAAAATAAATTACCTACTGGGAAATATTATGTTCAAGATGCATGAGAAAAATCACTAGATTTTTTAAGTGAGCCCTCTAGTGGTGACTGTCCATCTTTTAGATGATGGGTCATTTGCATTTTGAAATAACCCACTAATAGCTGTGTGGGTTCAATTTCAGGACACCCCCATTCCTCATCAACGAAGATCCATCGAATGTTGCACTGAGAGGAATGAGTGTAACAAGGACCTGCACCCCACTCTGCCTCCATTGAAAAACAGAGGTAAGGCCAAAGGCTTCTAACTAGAGAAGCTTACAGTTAAGAGCTGGTGGCACAAGCCTAGAATCCCAGCGTTCAGGGAGGCTGAGGCAGGAGGACTGCAAGTTCAAGCCCAGTTTGAGCATCTTAATGACTTTGTGAGACCCTGTCTCAAAATCAAAAACTAAAAAGGGGCTGGGGATATAGCTCAGTGTGAAAGCCCTGGGCTCTGTCCCCAATATTGCACAAAAATTAAGAAGCATTATGTACATGCACCAATTTCCCTAGTCGAATGTAATTATGATGTATTTCAAGCATATACTAATACTAGTAATAGTAATGGAGGGAAATTTCAGCCATATGTCCTAGTTTTTTGTTGTCGTTGTTGCTGAGATTAAATTCCTCCACGATTTAAGGGAGGAAAGGCCTATTTTAGCTCACAGTTTCAGAAGGTCTCAGTCCATTCAGAGGTTGCCGGCAGTGGTAGAAGCGTGTGGCAGAGGCCCTGTCAGAGAAGAGCCGTGCGCATCATGGCAGATAGGAAGCCAAGCGAACCTGGTGCCCATCCATCCAGGTCATGTCCTTGTGATCGGCCCCTCCCAGGCCATGCCCAGTGCCCTGCCTCTTCTGACTGGGTCCACCCCTTCAATAGCACACGGCTCTGTAGGTATCCCACGGCATTCGAATGCATGAGGCCTTTGGGGGACACGACAGGCCCAAAACATAACATATCGCACCAGGTCCCCAAAAGACTCATGTCTTCCTCCTTATGAAAAAAATGTTTAGTCCTCTAAGTGTTGCCGAAGTCTTAACAGGTCCAACACAACTCAAATATCCAAGTCATAAGTTTCCTCTGAGACTCAAGACAAGTTTCTAGTTGTGAGCCCCTGTGAAAATCGAAAGTTAAACACGTCTAACATGCAATGGCACCGGGTAAATATTGTCGCTCCAGGAGAAGGAATAGGAAGGTAGGAAGCACCTGGATCAAAGCAGGAAACAAATGAGCAGGACAAGCACCGTATCCTGCAGTTTCAATCTTGTGTCTCTGTGTCCAGCCCCTCTGTAAGCTGTGGCAAGATGGGAACTCCAATAGGCCTCATGAGGCCCCACCCCTGTGCCACTGTCCTTGGCTACAGCCTCCATGGCCTTTGTTTTGGGTTGGCTCTGCTCATAACCTATAACCTTCCTCAGTTGCTGGCTTCTCCAAATTTCTGAGGTGTTCGCTAGCGTTCTTCTTTACAATTTCAGGCACTGTCCTCCCAGGAGCTCACTGCCTGGCCTCCAAGGCCTTCCTCTGAAACCTCCACAATTCCACAATTCTTCTGCTCTGGGCTTCTGTGAGGCCAGCACCATGTGGACGACACCAAGATCTGGCTTGAGCGGTAGCCTGGCCCCTTGGAACTGTGGCAGCCACAATGAAGTCTGAGTTCTTAGATGAATGAAGTATTTGGGGATTTACCTTTCTAAATTACCCTACAGAATGCTTTGATTTTTTTTTTTTTTTCAAAGAAAAGTCCTTTACCTTTCTGCCCTTTATTTGGTAAAGGTGAAGGCTTTCTGATTCCTGAGTTCCCTTCAAAACATCTTTTAAAAATAGTTTCAATTCTAAGTACTTGGCTTCTTTTTAATGTGAATCTCTTTAGCAACCAGGTGCTCTTCTGCCCCAACTGTAGAGTCATATTCTTTCTTGCAAAACTGCAAACTTTTCACATCTTTTTCATTTAGCATTTTTTTTCTGCTTTTCAGTGTAAACCTGGCTAAAAATCACAAGCTGTACTCATGCGATAGCCTGAATATTGGGCTGCCTTGAAGTATCTTCCAGCAGATTAAGTAGTCTACCACCCTCAATCTCAGTTACAGTCAAGTCTTAAGATAGGGGCAAAATGCCAACACACTTTTTGCCAGAGCATAGCATAAATGGTTGTTAGACCTATTGCCAATCAAGTCTTCATTCCCACCTGAAGCCTGTGGAGCCTAGCCTTTATAACGCACATTTCTATCAGCATCATGATCATCTGAGCTCTGAGCAGGATCTCTCATTGAGCTCAGCTCATAGAATTCTAAGGTTTTCCTGTCCAGAATGTTCAAACATTTTCAAACTTTTCACTCAGACTAATTCTAAAAGCTCCCAAGTCACAGCCGTGACCCCATTTCTCCAGTAGCTGTTTGTGTCTTAGTTACAGTTTTGTGGCTGGGACAGAATGCCCCAAATCCACAGCTTAAGGGAGGAAAGATTTATTTTAACTTGCAGTCTCAGAAAGTCTCAGTCCATTCCTGGTGGCTGGCAATGGTGGAATCACATGGCAGAGGCCCAGCAGGAGAAAAGCTGTTCACTTCATGGCAGGTGGGAGCCAAGGGTGGGTGGAAGGGCAGAGCTAGCTTGTGTCCTTCCGGGTCACGATGCAGTGACTTGCCCCACTTGAGGCCATGCCTGGCTGATCTGCCTCTCCGGGTCAAGCCCCAGGGGCCCACCCCTCTGACCAGGGCCCACCTCTGAACAGCACGCAGTTCTGTGGGTACCCCACTACAGCTTCCGTATCTGTCCCACTGTGGAAGGAGGGGCGGAGACCAGATGGTGAGGTCAATCTGCCACTCGAAGGTTTATGCACAGAGTCCGTGGGACGGTAGTCGTGAATTGTTTCGCTCTTAGATGGTTGTTACTTTGATTTTCCTGTGACACTCAGGAAGTCACCATTTCTAGCTGAGCGCAATGGTGCCAGCCTAGACCCCAGCTCTCTGAGAGGCAGAGGCAGGGGGATCACAAGATCGAGCCCAGCCTGAGCAACTTAATAACTTGACTGGACCTCATCACAAAATTTAAAAAAAAGAGAGAAACTAAAATATGGGCTAGGGATTGTAGCTTGGTGCCAAGGCCAGGGGCTCTGTCTTCAGTACTATGAAAAAAGAAACATTTTAACGTCAAAACTTACACCTTAGTGTTTCTTATTTGAAAGGACAATTATTGCATCCCAAATGACATTTTGGCTAGAAACAGATCCCATATGTCCTTTTCCTGCTTACTTTCACCTCAAAATGAATGATTTGTAATTAGCATAGAATTTTAGATCTTAGTCTAGTCAAGGTGGATTAAAAGGAGCCTGTGGGGTTGGCTTGTTAACCTGAGAATAGAAAGTCTCCCTAACGAAACGTGGTGCCGTTTCATGGCTTTGAGAACATTTTATGAAATGTGTTCCTGCTGTTGCCCAAAAATCTCTACAAGAGATTGACCCCAAAGAACTTGCATCCAAGGTTCACTGGTCTTTGCATGTCTCCGCACGTCATGCTGAGTGTTAGGGACCCGGAAATTGAAGAAGAGATTCTGGCTTCCAAAGTGGACATGGTGAGGAGGTAGCATGGAAATAATTAACTTCTATTTAGCCTGGAATATCCCATCAGAAGCCTTGGGCTCTCACGTGTGGGGACCTACAGGAGCAAGCGGCCAGTCCTGTCATCAGGAGAGCCTCACTGAGGTGACAATCGTACAAGACTCAGGATGGACAGGGACTTCCTGGGTGGGCAAGGTAGTAGATACAGAGATGAAGATATAAAATCTTGCTCCATTGCAGCAACAGCAAAGCAGAAATCCTTTGAGTCCCGGGCTTTCTCCTACGCAGAAGCTTCGATAATCACTAGACCAGATGCGGTGGCTTCATCACAAACACCGTGTGGTGCGGGAAGCCCAGGAGCAGGCAGCTGCTGCGGGGAGCCTCGGAGGGGACGCCTCACTGGATGTGAGGGCCAGGGCCGTGACCTCCTCTGTGCCCGCCTTCTTCCTTCTCGCAGTCACTGTGTTTTTCATGAACAATGAAGGTCGCGATGACTTGGTGTTACACTGAGATTAGTAGGTGTAAGTTTAGATGTTTAAATATAGAGACGACTCAGATGTACTACCATGAGCTTCACAGACACCGGTCGAAAATAACCCCCTGTTTTCAAATATGGTAATTTCAAAGTACTGAAGGTAAATTATAACACAAGATGTCTGAGAATGAAAGAAATGTTTTCTTACTCAAAATAGAATCTATAGGTACGAGCAACCTATAGATTCATCTTAAAATGTTATCCCATGGGAGGTGTCAATTACACACACTCAGTTCTCCAGGGAGCAAGAATTTCACCAGGGACACATTAGTTTCTGCTCAGCAGACTGGTATGTATGTGATTGCGTTTGGTGAGCGGCCTGATCCCTGGCATCTGCGTCCCATGACAGCCAGAGCTTCGTGTTCTCTGGCCTGGAAACTCATCAGATCTGGTACTCACTGCATTTTTGCTGCAAATCCTTCATCCTGGTGTCGGGTCTTGGCTGTTTGTTTTGTACTTAATGCTGGAAGTGGTTGGTGTCGGGTGCCTCCACGCACTGTACCCTTTCCAATGAAAACTTGCTGGTATTTGTCATTTTGGGTACCTGTTGCACCTCTGGGAACCGAGTGAGGACCAGTGCCAGCTGCCACTGTGTGTCTGTTATGCCCTTCTCATTGGAAACCTGCTTGTCAGTCTGAGCTCAGTTCCCTGCCACAGAGTGGCACCGACATCTCTTGACACGTGTGCTTCTAACTATTCAGGAGTATCAGGCTAAATCTGTTTGTTGTTTAGTGGTCATCTGTTTTTAATACAATAATCTGAAAGTAACAATTTCTGTCTTAATCTCCTTTCTTATTGGGGAATATAATCCTGACCACTTTTTATGCAGCAGAATAACTGGAACATTACGTTTGGCTCTTGTAGAGATTTTATTTCTAGAGTTGGCTATAAGAAAGGACTCTGGCACAGGGCACAAGTGTGTGCACGGTGTTTGTTGGTTAGGCTCCCCTACAGGAATGTGCTTCTCGGAGACTGTGCTCCACACGTTGAAAGAGGTGTCCTAGTTACCAGTGATGGTGACGCGTAGAATTTTTGCTGAGATGTCCATGCCTGAGTGCTGGTTTCCAAGGCTCTTTCTAGCCATGCGGGGGTTTCCTTGGATTTCACGCTGCAGTTAGCGCCATCTTCTAGCTTTCTGGGGAGAGCCCTTCACGGTGAGCGCTTCCTGACACCTCCGCTGCTTCCCCGGGGAGGAGGCGGCAGTGACAGGATGCAGTCTCATCACGGAAGCCCCGGTGGTCCTCAGTGTCCGCCCGAGTTCTGGCGCCCCTTCCCTGAGCAGTAGGGGGACAGTCAGGGGCAGATCTGCTGCCCAGGGAGAAACGGGGCTCTGCCCTTTCCTAAGAGTGTCTGCAAGTGTCCACTGCTGTCCAGTCCTGGCAGAGACTTGAATGCTTACGTTGCTGACGCTCAGAGCACAGGCAATGGTGGATGAAGACAGGATCTGTGTGACCTACAGGAACAAAAGGTTTATAGGGAGCATCACCTGTTCGTGAGGAAGATGAAGAGGAGTTAGATGAGGCTGCAGGCGTGGATCGCTTCTCAGAGAAAAGGAAGGGAAGGAGGGAGGTGATGGTGCCTTTCGGGAAGGGCTGGGTGGGCGGGACAGCCCCTGCCGCCTCTGCGGTCTCTCTCTAAGTCAGAAATGTGGTCGTGTTAGGGTCCCTGCAGTCCAGCTGGGGTCTTTACTCTGCAGAGTGCAACAGGAAAAGGAGGGAAACGCAGAACTTTAGTACAACTGTACCGCTGGAATGGAAAAGAACCCGTGTTCACAGTGACAATTTGTTGTGATTTTGTGGTTTGCTCTAATTTTGATTGAATAGCATTTTCTGGGGTTCTGCAAAGTCAGACTTTTGGTGTCTTTAAAATTAGAATTTTATTTTTTTGAGAGACAGAGTGTGTCTCACTCAGTAGCCCAGGCTGAACTCGCTGTGTAGCCCAGGCTGCCCTGGAACGCACTGCCACAGCCTCCCGAGTGCTCGGATGACAGGTGTGTACCACCACGCCCTGCTAAGTTTTATGTGGTGCTGGGCAGTTGACCCAGGGCCCTGAGCGTGCCAGGCAGGTGCTTTAACCACTGAGCTCTGACCTCAGCTCTGGAAGTGCATTTTAAGCTAAATTTCAGTGGCAGTCTTTATATAAAATACATAGAAAATTTGACTAAGATAATCGTATAGGATGTTAGCCTGCTTAAATTCTTAGAACCGACATATCATTTTCAGGATTTGCTAAGTAAGTCATGCACTGCATACACGTGCCAGTTCCGCATGGTTCATGTGGGACTGAAGGGAGAATTACTTCTTGAGCAGTAGGTACGTGGCCGCCAGCTCCCACACTCCTTTTGGGCATCTCACGGCAGTGTTCCTGAATGTGCTCGTATGGAGCTGCTTATCCTGAGTGACGCCCACCTAGAGCATCTCTGGAGATGCAGATGACTTTCATTAATGCTTTGTGAGTAGTGTGGGTCATTAATATCACATGTACACAGTTTAGACTAATGAGTAAGTCATGACATTGACCACTTAGGAGGTTTGGACAAGAAATAAACACAGAATCACCAACAATCAGTCACCCTGGGCATGGTAAAATCCCCAAGCCAACATGTCAGTGGCCAGATGTGGAAAAGCATGCATCACAGTTGGAGACCCCTTTTTATAGATCTGAGGTCGTAAATTGCAATGGTGCCATTTAAGGCGAAGTAACCATGACCTCTCTTCTTGCTGGTCTATGTCTCCTTTGAGAACTGGCACTGAGTAGCTGAGTTAAGCTCTGAAGCTCTCAGCTTATGAGCAGGAGATAAATACCTGAGAAAGATTTTTCCTGTACGCACACCTGCTTCTCCGGAACAAAAGCAATTTAAATTACTGACCTCTCTGTTATGTAACTTACGTAATGAGGTTTAATTGATGTGAGCGATCGCCAATGACTGAAGGTTTCTGGTCCTTTCTAGAATGTTTAAAGCCATGTAAAATAAGATGACATTATCTTCATTGGAAAGTGTGTCAGTCCTGCTGTGCCCCTGCTGACCTGGGCAAAAGCAGCAGTGTGTAAGCTGAACTGTGCCCAGCCGTGTCGCAGGGTGTGCTTTCTAGTGGCAGCCATGAAGTGACCCTACAAGGCCCCTTGTGTAACATGTCGGCAAGGCAGAATTTCCAACAAATGACTTATATAAAACAGAAAGAGAAGAGCGAAGCTAATTCTATTACTACAGAAGTATACCTGGTCCCAGAGACCAGCTGCAGAAAGACCACATTAAGATGGTGGTTAAGAAAAAGTTACTCTGCGTAAAGATACCTCTGTGGTTCACACAAGTTAAATGTAACTTGTATTCAAGGTCTTCTAAGTGTTCTTGTTCGTATAAAATTTGAGAAAGTTGCTTTAAATAAATCTGATTGGTCAAGAACTAGAGTTCACACAAATGAGAGAGTTACTTAGTGATTTGTTCTATGCAAGTCGCACACATTCTTTTGCTAGAATATAGCCATTCTTTAAAAGCGTGATTTCACTTCTGAAACAAGTAAGTGTTTGCTTAGGGTGGCCTGCACCTGCACTTCTGTGGCTGGCAGCGTTCTGCCTCCTCCTGGCGGCCATCAGGAGGCCACTGCTCGGTGGATACAGACTTGGTTGTTTATCCAGAGTCATGGCATGCGCCGAGTGTTCTCGAAGCCCTGTGAGGAGAGCAAGAACCCGTGAACCCACCAACAGACTTGCCTCACGTCCTGCTTACTTTAGGGCACATTAGTCCTGAGTGAATGACAGATTGTCCTAGTTACATATTTTGTTTTGGACATGTATGAATTTTTTTCTTACTTACTGGCCTTTTAGAAGTCCTTTCCTCTCTTCCTTGGCAAGGCACGTCGGGTACGAGCTGATGCCTAAAATTTTAAGTGGAAATATCCCGCAAATCTCCCCCTCTCTCTTTCTAATTTCAGATTTCATCGACGGACCCATCCACCACAAGGCCTTACTCATATCTGTGACTGTTTGTAGTTTGCTTTTGGTCCTCATCATTTTATTCTGTTACTTCAGGTAAGTTTTCAACATGTACGTGTAGCGGCTTGTGCTCACTGTATTTGCCTGACTCTTGCCCCCGTTGTCTGCTGCTGTTTTCCATCACAGGCTTCTTTGGCCTAATTAGATCATATATTTAACTAAAAATATCTGTCACTGTTGATAAATATTTGGCCTAATGATGTTATAAATAGATGCCTATCTCATTACTGCTGCACACATCAAAACTACACAGATAAATATTTCGTCCCTAAGGAAACCAGGGTAGTGCAGGGAATTCAGGGACCACTTTGATTAAACTTGGGTTTGATTGTAAGTGAATAAAGGGCCACAGGGAACTCAGGGAGGGCTCAAGTAAAACCTTATTTCCAGAGCTAAAAAGAAATCTCTTCATATTAAAAGATTCTTAACAGCTTTTATAGTTTAAACAGTAAATTCAGTTATACTGGAGTTAAATATGATAGCTACAAGATATTTTTCATTATCTAATAACTTGTTTTCTAGTTTATGAAATATTAAAGATGAATTTGTATTATTTGCCTCTTGAACAATTTAATATTTGTTTGTGATACTGTGCAAATGGGTCAATTCTTGATCCAAATAAGTTCATTTTGTAGCTGAAGACATAAGTATTATCAGAAAATACTTAGAAGTTTGATTTTCACTTGTTACTATTTTATACATTATAAGAAAAAGTTAGCTATAATGTCTTTGGTAAACCAAAGATTTTCATCTTTAATGATTAGGAACCTTAAGGACAACTCTTAAGAATATTGGAGCTACTTGGGAAAAGTAACCGAATAAAAATTATTTGTATATAGGCAGTTAAAGGAAATAGAAAAGTCCTATGTGTGGTTGAGACAGTTAGAAGCATGATGTTCATTTTTAAAAGCTGGCAGAGTAGTTATGATCTGTAGTCCGGAAATCACGAAGAGTAACAAGTACTGAACGTTTGATCTTGTGTTCATCTGCTGTAATCGGTACATTGTGAACTTTCACCCCGTCATTGCCTTTCAGGGGCTAAACATATCCTGTGGTCCCGCTTTAGGTACCGAAGACAAGAGACCAGGCCGCGATACAGCATCGGGCTGGAGCAGGATGAAACCTACATCCCCCCTGGAGAGTCCCTGCGGGATCTCATAGAGCAGTCCCAGAGCTCCGGCAGCGGCTCAGGCCTCCCTCTGCTGGTACGGGAAGGGCATTTCTGGCATGACAGACACTGTCTCCTGGAAGGAAATCGTGGCTGAGGCACAGGGTTTCATTTACGGATATCAGTAAGATGAGGCCCTGCGTGGGGTAGACGTCAGATCGCTGATGCAGGGCTTGCTGATACGCTTTGACAGACCAGGGGAAGGTGATGGTTTTTTAATGAAAGTTTCAGGTGACACCCCAGATCCACAGATGTACTAATAACGAGTAGATCAGAGAGCATTAAATGTGGGGCCACTTGCCCTCTGCTTTGGGGGAGGGTAGTGTTACCACGTGAAGGCCTGGCCTTGGCAGGCTACCACCTCACTGCGCTGGGATTGGAGTCTTTCTACAGAGGAGGAAGCCGCCCGTGGGGTATAAGTTGCAGGGCGAAGTCCTTCTTGTCCACTCCAGAGAGGTTTAGTTTTCTGAAGGTCACCATGGCCGACCCTGACAAGTCCCTGCTCTCCTGACGAATGTGTCTGACTCCTCTACGGGCCCGGAGGGACGTCGTTGGTTGGGATTCGTAATGGGAAGAGAGTGAGAGAGAGACAGCTTTTGTACCCTTGTAAGCCTTACAATCAATCCTCCTTGTCTTCCACAGTCTGGTTCTGACTTCAGGTATCTTGGTGACATGACTTATTGGTTGGCCTTTTAGTTATGACTCTAAGGAATATTTTTGAGACCAGGCAGAAAGCAACTTAAGCAACTGTTCTAGGCGTTTGGATCAAAACTGTAACCCTTCAGATTTAAAAAAATAATGAAGTTGCAATGGTTGAATCACTAGATCTTTAACTTTTAGAATGTAATTAATATGTGGAAAATGCAATTATTATACTTGCAAACCTGTATTGTGTTTTATTAGTGCAAAGGCCATGTAGCCAGATCCCATTTGGCAGTAGTGGGCACCCCCCCTGGGACCACAGCCGGCTGGCTCTGTGCTCCTGGTCCTCCCAGTCTTCCCTGCCGAACTCGTTTTTCTGAGTATTCTGCTCTAACCTTTCTAAAATCTCTCATCCTGCCACTGACCTGGCTGTGGATAGGAGGTTCTTGTACCTCCTGCTGTCCTTGGTCTTTTCTTCTTGGCTCGACACGCATAGCACCAAAGCCCAACCTGGCTGCTCGCTCCCCTGGTACATACCCCTCCCTGCCCACAGCTCCAGTGACAACTTCGAGGAGTTGTCTCATGAGAGAGACTCATGTTCCTGGCTTTGCGTTCGTCTATGACCCAGTCTTCCAGTGGTCCAGCGACCAACTTCCTGTTTTACTTCTGACAGCTTCCTGCTTCCCTCAGTGAACCAGTTTATGTTTGTCATGACATTGTCCTTTTAGTAATAACATGGAAAATTCAGAGTCATTCCCAACGTTTTTGGACAGGTTTCATGAAGGATGGTCTTTCCATGGATGGGGGTGGGAGGTGGCTTGGGGGTTTGCACTTACCACATTGTAACTGGTCAGGACATACAGGGCACCCCTCATCCTAGGGCAGAATCAGTGACAGCCCTGAGCCTGTTTTGCTGTGACTCGAGGCTCCGTCTGGGGGTGATGGAGTCAGTGGTCTCGGTGGAGTCTCCCCTCTGTGCTCAGGGAAGTAAATATGACTAAGATGTGGCATACGATGCAGCAGTTCCCCACATGAAGATGATTATTTTGTATCACAAACATACACTAATAAAAACTAAACTGTGGAGAAAAATCTTGTTTGCTAATGTTAACCTGTGTTTGCAGCCACTCCTTGGGGCTAGCGTCACCACCATAGCACCACCTCAGGTCACGCACTAGGTGCACATAAGGAGTGCACACTGTGGTCCCTCGCGTGTGCAGTTCACAGTGAGGTTCACCCTCCTGTGAGACCAATGTGCAGTGATAGCCGGAGCTCAGTCAGTCATGCAGGCAGCTTACTGCTGAGTGGGCTGGCTCCTATCAGACTGGTGCTGGTCTGTGGTCCAGAATTTGGGGACCGGTGATTAAAAATAATGGTATGTATTGTGCTGGTGTATTTATATGTCTGTGCTTTTTGGTGACTTGTGTTCACCTTGTTGGGGAGATGGGAGGAGTTATGTTTTATTTGCTTTGTGTTATGGTTCAGATCTATAATGTGGCACGTGCTGTTAAGAGGTGTGGTCTGGTCAGATGGGGCAGAGCAGGGCGTCTTGACTCGAAAGCGGTGGACTGCTGGCAGTTGACCTGGAAGGACATATGCTCGCTCTGCCCTTCCTTGATTACTTGGCTTCCTGTTCTCTATGCTATGAACAACTTTCCATCCTGCCTGGACTCTGCTGTGTGCTTCCGCTGTTACTGGCCACCGGGAGTGGACTGAGGCCTCCTGAAACTGTGAGCCAGAATCAGCCTTCCCTCCCTCAAGGTGCGGATGCCGGGTGTCGTGTCCCAGCAACCGGGGAGTCGCTAAGGCACTTTGCATCCTAGTAGGATGTCTTATTAAAGAGGCTGAGTAGCCATTCTGCATAAAGCTTTAGGAGTCTGGCCTGAGGGAGCGGGCCTGTGATCCCAGCACCCTGGGAGGCTGAGGCTGGAGAGTCGCTAGTTGACGCTCAACTTGGGCGACCAGTGAGTCTCTGTCTTAAAATCAAATATAAAAACAAGCTGGGGATGTAACTTAGTGCGAAGGCCCTGGGCTTGGTCCCTCGTACCATACAAATAATAACAATAAAAAAATTTGTGTTCCTACCTTTATACCTGAAAAAAATACATGTTTCTGTACCCTAGATACCAAAAGCGAGCATGTGGCATGTAGCGTGTGATTGTTAACGGAACAGATCCTCGGCCAGATGGGCTGTGCTGTCCCACTCCACCTTGGCCTTCATAAACATGCTTTCTCACAGTGGCCCTAGGAGGTAACACAGCCACATGCGACTTAGTGGAGTTGTGGGTCCTGGGCAATTCTGTGGCTGCTGGGACGTCACAGCATGTTCCTACCCAAAGCACGACAGCTGCGTCATCTCCTGGTGGCATAATTCTGTGGGACCAACGTTATGTAAGAGGCCCGTTGTTGGCCAGATGCGAGTATGCGGCAAACAGCATCTTAGACACAAGTCCCTGCCCTGTGCCACGGGGCACACGTGGGGTAGGGCCTCGGGCTGATTACCGGGAAGGTGGAATGTGAACTCCGACGATCCGACTGCCGAGTCTGTGCTGTCACCATTTGTAACATGCGAAGCAGCAGTAAGGGAAGTAAAGACATGGATTTGATCGGACAGTGTGGGATCTGTGAAGCCAAGATCGATAAAGAGAAGGTTTCTATGTTGCGGCTTTCCATCCGGTTGTCAGTTTGGTTTTGGAGACACACAGTGGCATGCATGAGTGGTAGGCTCTGTGTGTGTTGTGCACAGGTGGGCACCCCCAACAGCATGTGAAATCCGCAGATAGTCCGCGACATCCAGATAACGAGTCTCTGGGGACACATTCCAGACCTGCACCGTGCCGACCTCCAGCTGCACAAAGCTGGAGTCTAAGACTGAATGCCCCGAGGCCTGGGCTGTGGCAAGACACGCTGCTGATGTAGTCAGCTTTGCAATGGTTGGCTCTGAGAGTGTGATACAGGAGGGATATCTCTGGGTACAGAAAGTCCAGGAACATTTACTGCGTCAAAGAGAAAAATCAGTTTTGAAAATTTTAAAGTTCTTTCCAGGTCCTTCAGCCTTGTAACACCATCTCACACATGTCTTTTAATTTCTGAATGTAACTTGAAGTGGCACGTTTTTATCCTGGGGGTAATTCGTGCCTGTCCTATCCAGCATCGCCGATGTTGGGTCTGGATTGTTCCTGCTTTCATTAAAAGAGACACATTATCATCAGAAAGGAAGCAGGCACGGGACTGTTTACGTTAGGAAATGGCCCGGAGAGTTCCATGTGCTTTGTAACATCTGCAAATTGAACGTAATATTTCTTCAATAAATGTGGAACGTTTCCTCTCCTGTCAGTAATTTGAGCGCTCACGTATTTGGTTCCCAGCTGCTTCATGCCCAGGGGCTCCCGCCCTGCGCGGGGACCGAGGCGTGTGGAAGGTCACTTGGCGAGCAGGTGGCTGAGGTTCTCGCGTGTGATCTGGGGTGGCGAATCACCCGGCCGACTCTCTTACGGTGGCTATTTCTTTTTCTTCCCAGGAGTTTATTCTGAAGGATCTGTGCTCACATTCTCGCTTCTTTCTCTCTGTTTTGTTGCATTCCTTCCTTCCCCCTCCAAGGTTTCCTTCTTTGTAAGCCAAACTGGGCATTGCAGGTTTTCTTGGTTACTCGTGGTCAAGCTGTGTTACGATACGAATCTCTCAGTACGTCGCGATTCTGCAAACTCTTTCCTCAGGAAAGGCTTTGCATTTATTTTTGCTGAGAGAGGTGTGGCATGCTAACACACCAGGGCAAATCCAGTGTCTGTCGTGGTCCCAGCGTAGTGCTTAAGCCCTGGGGTTAAGGTCTGCTGGTTGGTCTACTCTGGGTACCTGTGCTGTGGTAAGCTCTGTCCAAGCAGCAGCCTGGCTTTCATGTGGGCCAACCAATGCTTATTGTTTCTTTCTCTCTCTCTCTCTCTTTTATTGGAGACACGGCTACACATGTTCTGTAGCCCAGGCTCATCCTGTTCCTGAACTCACTATGTAGCCCAGGCTAGCCTTGGGCCTGGCTATCCTCCTGCCTCAGCTTCCCTAGTGATGGCTTTATGTCGTGCTGGAGAATCGAACCCAGGGCCTTGAGCTTGCTAGGCAAGTGCTTTAACCCCTGTGCCATTCCTCAAGCCCTGCTTATTGTTTTCTGCTGGGGTTCCTTCCTCTGTTCTTTCCTTCATTCCTTCCAGGTTGGGCTTGAACTTGCGATCCTCCTGCCTCAGCCTCCCAAAGTGCTGGGATGACAGCTTGCACCACCGTCCCCAGGTGTCCTTGAATAAGGCACGGCAAGAGTTCCTTCCAAGTCCTTAATAACCCACGAGAGTGGTAAAAAGTAGAGTGCACTATTTGGCCAACTGTGGTGAATTCATTCAGATTTTTTCCCTACGAAAATTATAATATGGGGATGAAATATTTAATAATTTGGAAGCAATGCTTTGAGCATTGAGAATGTCCAAGCTTAAATTTGTTTAAGAAGCTTTAATTTGTTTAGGAATAAAAAACATTGTGGTGCACGTGTATAATTTCCGCACTTGGGAGGCTGAGGCAGGAGATTGAGTTCAAGGCCAGCCTGGGCTACAGAGTGCGACCCTGTCTCAAAAAGAAAAAAAGCAACCAACGTCAATAAATAAATATGACTGACTTGTCTGTGTAAAGAAAACGAGTGCATTTTACATTTGGAGAAAAAAGGGGGAGCAGCGCATGTCGCCCAAGTGCGCTAACAGAGCCTCTGGGGTTCGGCAGGTGCAGCGGACCATCGCGAAGCAGATCCAGATGGTGAGGCAGATCGGCAAGGGCCGCTACGGGGAGGTGTGGATGGGCAAGTGGAGGGGTGAGACGGTCGCCGTGAAGGTCTTTTTCACCACGGAGGAGGCCAGCTGGTTCCGGGAGACCGAGATCTACCAGACCGTGCTGATGAGACACGAGAACATTCTGGGTGAGTGAACGCCTGCCCGGCCCGTCCCGCGCCTTGGTCCCTGCCTCCCGCAGGACACCACGCCTGACGCCACAGTGTAAGGCAGGGGAGGCTGGTCTTAGCTCACTGTTTCAGGAGGGCCCATCTGTGCAGGGGTGGCTGGCAACGGCAGAGTGCCTGGCGAGGACAGGGGCTCACGGCATCGTGGCAGGGGCAGAATCTGCCACTCCTTGCTACAGCCTCAGCGACCCACCCACCTGGCCAAGCCCCACAGCTAACAGCATGTAGAACCAATGACTAAGTCCACTTAGTCCCCCACAATCAGTCACCTTCCAAAATCATGAGGCTTTGGGGGATAGTCCAGATCCAAGCCACACCCTTGAGGGTTCCCCGGGTCTTTCTGGTGACACTGGCATGTTACTTCATTGGTCCACACCCCTTATGGAAGAGAAAGGTGATTTCCAGCTGGCCTTGGCCAGGAACCTCACAGGTTTCTGTCGGGAGACCCGGGGGGCTGGGGCTCCTGTGATGGTGGCAGGCTGTGCACGGAACAGCCCCCGGGCCTCCTGCACACCGAGCACTTTCTCCTTAGAAACAAGAAGGGCACCGGCAATCCTGGAATCCTGGGCGCTTCCTAGGGATTCCGGGGAGCATGGGTTTTTGTTTGTTTAAATGTGCAAAGTCAAAAGCATTTGGTCCGCCACGTGTATTTACAGCAGGTGTTGATGTTGAGAATTGAGTTACTCCTTCTCTCAGGCGAGACTGAGTGTGTGCACACCACTCAAGCAGAAGGGGTGACAGCCAGGCAGGAAGGGGCGCCCGGACTGTTGCGTACACAGCGTCTTGTGTGCAGACGCTTACCGCCATAAGGAAGTGTGGTCAGGAGGGGGTCACGTGTTCAGACGCGAGCTCTTCATCTCTGCCTTCGATTCTGATCACGTCCGGCTGTTCTTCGTAATTCAGCGGCGGCGGCGGCATAGGCGGAAGACCCAGTGGCTGGGTGCCACCTGGAGAGCGCAGAGGGCCCGGAGGTGTTTGGGAAACACCGCCAGTCCTCGTCTCCCTTCTTTTTAGGTTTCATTGCAGCAGACATCAAGGGAACCGGGTCCTGGACGCAGCTGTACCTCATCACAGACTACCACGAGTGCGGCTCCCTGTACGACTACCTGAAGTCCACCGCCCTGGACACCAGGTCCATGCTGAGGCTGGCCTACTCCTCGGTCAGCGGCCTGTGCCACCTGCACACGGAGATCTTCAGCACGCAGGGCAAGCCGGCCATCGCCCACCGAGACCTCAAAAGCAAGAACATCCTCGTGAAGAAAAACGGGACCTGCTGCATAGCCGACCTGGGCCTGGCCGTCAAGTTCATTAGGTCAGTAGCGAAGCCGGCCCGCGTCCCCGGTAGGAGGCTTCTCTCACCGCTTGCAGACGTGACGTGTGACTGAAAAGACAACAAAGGTGGAAATCTTTCCTTTCCTTTTCTGTTTTTTGAAAATCTATTACAAAGACGCCCAGGTGTGCAGAAGTGGGCGCCTCATCCTGACACACCGTGAATTCCTTGTAATTAGCGTGTGTGTTGTTTAGAGGCAGCACTGACAGCATCTGCCCTGGGTGCATGGTGATCTTTAACAATGGCACCATCTCATGTTATGGCTTCCGTATAGGAGTGGTCCTCACAACCCTCTGTGAATGAGCCGCGGCGAACGTGACTGTGACCCAGCTCCTCCTGTCTTGGTAGACTGGGTCCAGTTCCAGTGATCTGCCGCTTCTGGGCCAAGCCTCAGCTATCTGCTCCTTCCCTGCCAGGCTGCACCTCCCAACAACACGGAAAACCTTAGATAGCTCATAACATCTACGTATAGGAAGTTTAGGGGGTGTGCGGCATTCAAGATCCAGTCCAGGGCAGCCCAGCATCCCAGATTCCTCCCTAAAGTACCCCCTTCACATCCCTCTGTTCACGCTGACTTACCGTGCACACAGGTGGCACCTGGAGGAGACCCTGCCACGTGCTCACCTGAGCTACGGCTGCAGGTGGAGTAGGGGGGCACTTAGAGGAGGTGGGGCTTTGGCACCCCCTTGGGAAGGGGTGTTTCTCTAGTCTGCCACCAAACCCCTTCTCTGCATGCTGCCTCTTCTGCAACGTGGTATTGAGCCCACAGACACTCTCTTCCTGTTCTGTCACCAGGTAAAGACTAAACGCTGAGGTTTCACCCTCTTCCTTGGTCTTAGAAAAGAGCCAAGGCCATTAGGACCGTGGGAAGGAACACTGCTACTCTTCAGTTGTTTCAGTTTGACCAAGTGGACACTGTAATGCTAGGAAAATAGTGTTTGTTACTCCTACAGAACGCGGCTAGGAGAGTGGATGGAACGTTCCGTTGAAATGTTTTAGGTTCGGGGATTTTAGCTGGAAGGGAATTTTAGAAGGTTCTAAAAACAAAGCTTTCTACTTGTGCATATTTATATTTCAGTGAACGTAAGCCATTCTGAGACACAGAGCGACACTTACACACTGGCGCTTCCAAGTGACGACACTTACATCTCAGCAGCGAGTGAGGCGCTAAGATCAAACCCTGGGTTTTTTTGTTTTTATTTTTTTCAAAAGCTACTAATGTTTTGAAAAATTTGGTATCATTATGACAAGTGTGGGACACATGTGATGTTTCATACGTGAATCTACTCCATTTATTGGGGGGACGAAACGTGTCAGTGCTTCAGAAGCTCCAGGGGGAGATGGAAGAAGAAAAAGCCTTTCCTGGGAATCTCGGGCGGAGGAGCTCAGCCGAGATTTGCCACAGGCTGCAGCAGCTTCGTAGGGAGGCCGGGCCGTTTCTCTTACCATGTCTTTGTCGTGTTGGCGGACTGTCCTGTTTCTTCTTAGTCCTTTTACTTTTTCCTGTTCCTTTCCTTCTTGGCACCAAGGGATGGTGCCCCGAGCATTTGCACTGAGCTACATCCCAGCCCATTTATATGATTTCAATGCTAGGTCTTACTGAGTTGCTCACCTTGGCCTTGAGCTTGCAACGCTCTGCCTCAGGCTCCCAGCATCCTCGGATAGCAGGTTACTTTGGGCACAGCCACTGTCTGAGGTCAGCTAGTGCTTACTCGGTGTCGCACGTGTGCTTGGTACCATACTGGCGCGGGATCACACAGCTCCCCTCATCCTGTAGCAGTTTCCAGACGAGGCCTCAGAGCGCCAGCCCCGACGCGGTGGCCACCATGCGCCTGTGTCCGCAGGCTGCTGCCCCGACTACTCATCTCCTCCCAGATGTGGAAGTAGGAACAGGCCGACTACAGTGTGAGATTTTCATAAAGCATGAGATATTCCATCACTCTGCTCCCCTTTTCAATAAATGAAATACCATTTGGTTCATGAAACATGAGTTGTAGTAGAAACCTTTCTATATGTCCCTTGTTGTCTAGTAAAATATTTGTGAGTCTACTGGTCTTCTCCTTCCTCTCTTGTTCTACTTGTTTGTAAACAGAAAAGCCTTGGAGACCAACCTGGACTACAGAGCGAGACCCTGTCTTAAACAAACAAAAAACTCTTTTAGCATCATTCTTTAAAAAAAATACCATTTCAGGTTGGGGAACAGCTCAGCGGTAGAGAACTTGTCTACCATGTGTGAGGCCCCAGATTCAATCTCACATCCACAAAAAAAGAGGAAGGAGAGAAGGGAGAGAAGAACAGAGAAAGACAGAATAAGAGAGACTGCGGAGACAGGGGGAGACACACACGCACAAAGGAAGAAAACAAGACAAATAACCGTGTCTTAAAATAGGAAGGAGAGGCTTTTAAAAAATATTTAGCCAAGTTGAGAGTGCGAATCTGATCAGGTACCAGTGCAGTTTCACATGCTGCAACTCTGTCTGGGCCTGGCCTCACCTGTAGGACAGTTTTAGCTGGGAACACTTAACTTGACCTCTGGCAACTTATTGCGGGGAATAATGGGAACTGGAGGGCAGGGGAGGGAGTGGGAGGGCTGAAAAGGGAAAGGGGAAGCATTTTTAATTTTGCCATGGTATGTACATGCAGAGAATACTCAAGATCAGTGTAAACTTTATGTATTGCCCTCATACATATCAATAAAATGGGAAAAAAGAATAATGTGTTGGGGAAATGTTTTTATTCCTTGTAAGGCATTTCCTTCCCACCTGTCACTAATTCCCTCCTTGATACAATCATGTCCAGCTGACCTTTGTCCCATCAACCTGACATGGTTTGCTTTCCTCTCTCTCTCTAGTGACACAAATGAAGTTGACATACCGCCCAACACCAGGGTGGGCACCAAGCGCTACATGCCCCCGGAAGTGCTGGACGAGAGCCTGAACCGGAACCACTTCCAGTCCTACATCATGGCGGACATGTACAGCTTCGGACTGATCCTCTGGGAGGTGGCTCGGCGGTGTGTCTCGGGAGGTAAGAAGCTGCCACTCTGAGAGGTGCGGAACATCTCTGTTCTTAGTGGAATGTCATAATTATCATGTGGTCCACAAAATCATTATTTTTCTCTTTACTTTTGTTGATGGAGTCATCATGGGGACGCATCAGGAAATATTCGACATCTTAGGATAATCTTGACCTGTTCTTTGCCTGTCTCAGAAGAAACTCCTCCAGTGCATTCTCAGCTTCTCTGCCTCTTCTTCTTCCTCCTCCTCCTCTTTCTTCTTTCTTCTTCTCATGACAGTGGGGCTGCAACTCAGGACATCACACTAAGCTAAATTCCCAGTCCATCGTTATTTTGGACGCTGAGAGAGATTTTGCTAAATTGTTAAGTCACCCACCATGGCTCAAACTTTCCATCCCCCTGACTCAGGCCCCCGCAGAGTGCCAGACCTGTGCCAGAAGTCCCGAGAGAAGTTTTGAATTTCTTCATTCTTTATCGCTTTATGTGGAGTTGAGTTTTCAAGAAAGGGCATAGCACAGACCCCAGAATTTGTGAGAGTGCATCCCAGTGACCTTACCCATGTGGTGTAGCAGTGCTGCCTCTATCAGGTGAAAAGAAGTAAGATTGCTTTAAAATATTTTATATTTTATTTATATTATTTCATCTCTGTCCTTTCCCCACCTTCACTGGCCCCAACCCAAGTCCCTTTTCCTTCTCCATCTCTCTTTCACTTCTTTTTTCTGGTTTAGTTTTCCCATATTAGAGAAGCTGTATGATATTTCACCTTCTGTGTCCGATTCATTTTGCTGAGCGTAACTATCTCAAGCTGCATTCATTTTGCTACAGATGACTCAGACGAGCCACTTGTTGTGGCCGAGCAGTGCTCTGGTGTGTGTATGTGTACCACTGTTTTATCCATTCACCTGTTGTGGGACTCAGTGGCTTCTTCCAGGATTTGGCCAGCATGAATTGTGCTGTTGTAAACGTGGGTGTTCATGCGTCACCCTTGTGTGATGACTTCCACTGTTTTGGGAAGACGTCCAGAAGAGGTCAGATGATACCTCTGTTTTCAGTCTTTTGAGGCGTGTCTGTACGACTTCCCATGGTGATTGTACCCGGTTATAGTCCCACCAGCAGTCTAGGAGAGTGCCTTTCCCCTACAGCCGTGCCAGCATTTGTTGTCTTGGGGGTTCTTCATATCAGCCGCTCTTATTGGAGTTAGATGGAACCTCAACATTGTTTTGATTTGCATTTATCTGATGGCCAAAGATGCTAAACATTTTTTCATGCATTTATTGGCCATTTAGACTTCTTCTGAGAAGTGTTTATTCATTTCAGATTTTTATTTTGGAGGATCTAATTTTTGCCAGCTCTTTCCCCCCTTTTTATTGAAATGTATATATGTGATACACAGTGTTTACATTGAACTTGAGTATTTTGTGCACATATATCTTGCAGCAGGATTACAGATCCTTCTTCTCTCCCCTTTGACCCTCCCAGGTCAGCTCTTTGAATAGTCTTGACAGCAGTTCTCTATCTGAGGTATAGCTGGCACGGTTTTTCTCATTCCATCAGGGCCTTCTGCGTTCTGTTGACTGTTTATCCTGTTGTGGCAAAGCTTTTAAATTTGGCATCATCCCACTTGTTGATGCTTGGTGCTAGCTAATGTGCTTTGGGTGTTTTATTGAGAAAGTCCTTGCCTACCACGCCTATGTCTTCAAGGATTTTGCCTATTTTTTCTTCCAACAAGTTCAACAGTTCCATTTTCACGTGTAAGTCTTTAATCCATTCTGATTTGATTTTGGTGCGTGTGAAAGACACAGGTCACGTTCCCTGCTTCTGCGTGTGGGTAGCCAGTGTTCCCTGTGCCGTTTGTTACAGAGGCTCTCTGGACTGCAGCATACACTTTTGGCTCCTTTATTAAAGATTAGAGGGCTGAAGGAGTTGGAGAGGTCTGTGTCCTCAGTTCTGTTCCATTGATACACCTGTCTGTTTTTACACCCTTGCCTTGTGGATTTTGTCACTGTTGCTTTGATGTCTGGGATTGTGATGCCTCCTGCCTTTGTTTTGTTGCTTAGAATTATTTTGACATTGTGCTCCAGGCTCTCCTGGCCTCGAAGGTTTGCATTGAAGAATCTGCCACAATTCAAAAAGGTTTGCCTTGGTGAAATGATGCCTGTTCTTCTCTTACTATTTTTAATATTCTTTCTTGGTGTTGCATTTCTGAGGTTTTGATTACATAAGTAGTGGCTAGTTTCTTTTCTGGTCCAGGTTATTTCATGTTCCATAAACTTCTTGTACCTGAATATTAATTTCTTTTACTAGATTTGGAAAAATTTCCTCCCCAGTTTCAGTGAATAAATTCTTTAGACCTTTGGTGCTGTCTCCTGCTCTTTCTCCCTCAGCCATAATTCTGAGGTTGCTCCTCTTTGAGTCATCCATCAACTGTTGCATCCAGCTGCTTTGCTCACTTCTAATTTGGGTGTCATGCCTGATTATGGCATTTGTTTCCTCAGCCTGGACTTCAGGGTCTGGAATTCTGTTTGAGCCAGCGGTAAAAGCGGTAATGTTTCTGTACCAGATGATTTTGAGTAGAAGCGTGTGTGTTGAGCAGCCTCCTCTCGTCCTCGGGAGCAGGGCCTGCTTGTGAGTGTCACGGGGAGCTCGCCAGACACAGAAAGAAGACTTGGATTGTCTGTGTCTGTGAAGTGCAGGAGGAAAGAAATAGAAGTTAGCCTTTAGAAGGGCAGAATATGATGGAGTTTAATACAGAAAATTCAGCAAAGAAAGTAAAAATCAGACCATCTTTGAACCCAAACAAATTATGATTACTATTTTTGTTTTTTGGATGTATATAATTTTCCAAATATTTGATGTGCACAAACCATTCTCATGATGAAGCCCCCAAAATGTAAATCTGACATTTCATCGGATTGGGCTACATTTCTAAACCTACTGTGATATTTGCAGTCTTGTAAAAGCAGCCATCATGTACCAGGCAGTGTGGATTCAAGGTGCACCCTCCAAACCTGCACCAAGACCTGAGATGCATTTAGAACTAATTGGTCTTTATAAAATTAGAAACAAGCTTGAGATACTTGGCATACTTAGCTTTTGAACTTTAAACGAGAGACCTTGGGTGAACATTTCCATGAAGTTTTCTGTTCTTTCTTTCTAATGATACTGTTATGGGTCCTTTTTCAAGACGTCCTGTGCTGTGGGGCCACTGTTCGCCCTGACAGCGGTCTTCTTATGGGCAGTTTGTGTGCTAGGCTGTTTGTTCCTGATTGACAGAAGCTAATTATGATGAAAACGTGTCTCCAGGGATAGTGGAAGAGTACCAGCTCCCCTACCACGACCTGGTGCCCAGCGACCCCTCGTACGAGGACATGAGGGAGGCCGTGTGCCTCAAGAAGCTGCGCCCCTCGTTCCCCAACCGCTGGAGCAGTGATGAGGTGAGCCTCGCGACCGCCCAACCCCCGCGGAGGGGGCACCCCGTGCAGGCTCTTCCGCTTCTGCCGAAGTCCGACGGGTTCATTGTGAGATTCTCTGTGGTGTTGATGGTGATGGCAGAGTTGCCTCCCATGGTCGTTTTTCATAGGGAGCTTGGTGCAGCGTGTCCATTCACCTGCTCTGTCCTTCGGATTGTATTTTGCCGCTTCCAGGGTGCGTTGGGGGCTCGGCAGGAAGTCTGCCGGGCACAGTGTTCCATCTTGCTGTTGCTTCCCGGTATTTGCACGTACCAGCTGCTGCTTCTCCCCGTGCAGGGTTTATAAAGCATCCTGATGCTGTCTCCATGACAAACCCACATGCAGCTTTGGAGAAAAGGTGGAAAGAGCTGAATTTTCTTTCTTTCTTTTTTTGTGGTATCAGAGATCAAGCCCAGGACCTTCACACTGAGCTATGTCCCAGCTCATTTTTACTTTTGAATTTGCTAAGTCACTGAGTTGCCTAGGCTGGGTTCAAGCTGTGATCTTGCTGCCTCGGCCTGCCAACGGGCTCCCATTACAGGCCTGAGCTACTCCCAGCGGGAACCGAGTTCCTTGAGGAGTGTGGATGAGCTGGTGTGAGCTGACGTGGTTGAGTTGCATGACCCTAAGGGCGAAGCCACAGGGTGTGATTTGAACAGACCTGCGCCCAGCGCAGTTCTGAGGATTCCACAGCAAACCCCACACGGGGTTTGCAGCCTCCAGGAGGGAGGAGGTGGCCCAGAAGGCCTGGCCTTGCATGCTTCAGCCCCTGCTCCATGGGCCTTTCCTCTACCACTGTGTCTTCATGGCCACACTGAGGACAAGTTCGATGCACACCCCAAAAAAGACAAAGAATAGGCTTCTCCGATGTGAGCCAAGCCCCCTGTGCATGCTGGGCAGGAAGCCCCTCACGCGTCCTGCGCAGGTCATGCTGGTCATCCGCTGGCACACCCGTGCTGCTTGGGCCCAGCCAGGTCTGTGCAAGTAGCATAGAATGAGGCAAAATGCTTAAATGTCTCAAGGGTTATACACAATCTGAGAGTGTGGAACAGAACACAAACACCCCGGGAAGCTTTCTGCTTCCTTAACGCTGTCCTGAAAGGCGGTGATTTATACAACCCGCAGAGCCGCCTGTGTGCTTGCGGGTCGTTGTTGCTTTGTGTGAAAAAATTCTATGGAATTTCACTTTCACGTGGTTGTATGGGTCCCTGTGGAGCAGCGGCGGCCAGTCTCTATGGACCAGCTGCACCTCAGGTCCTCGGCGTTGGGTTCCCACAAGGAGCGCACGTGCGCAGGAGGCATTGTGCTCCTGTGAGAATCCAGTGCCGCTGCTGACTTGACAGGAGGCAGAACTCAGGTGGTACTGCTAGTGACGGGGAGTGGCTGTAAATTCACGTGCGGCTTTGCTCTCTCACCACGGCTGCTACCCCATGTTCTAACAGCTGGTCCTGGTCCAAGGCCAGGGATGGGGGACCGCTTCAAACCGACAGCCAGATGCCAAGTTCCACCTGCCCGGTACAGCACCCATGGCGCTAACACAGCTTCTGCGTCCCTTCTCTCCTTGGTAGTGTCTAAGGCAGATGGGGAAACTGATGACAGAGTGTTGGGCCCACAACCCGGCCTCGCGGTTGACGGCGCTGCGTGTTAAGAAGACACTTGCCAAGATGTCTGAGTCCCAGGACATTAAGCTATGACTCGAGCGCACTGGAAGCGGATCTCCACAGAGGAACGGTGGCCCCTCCCCTGCCTGTGGGCAGAGCCCACGACGATGAGGGGTCTCCACAGCGCCCTCATCAGCCGTGGACACAGACCTCCCGTCTCCGGGAGCAGCTGGGGCTGTGCCCGTGGCCCCCAGGCCCGCAGGCCACAGCGCACTGCTGCCGGCTGACGGAGGGGGACTCGGGTAATTTGTGCAAGAGACGGCGCGTGTTGCTTTCTAGGAAAGCCCTGGATGTCAGGATGGACTTTTTATTTTTTTTAAAAAAAGATACTTTAATTTTGCCAAAATAAAACAAATCTTGTGGCTGTTTGAAGGTTTATACTGTGATAGTTTAAATCATGGCAAAGGAAGGTCTTCCCAGAAACTGTTGGAAGGTAATTAAAATCCTGGTGTCTCCGCTGTTGAGTGGCCGCTGTACCCTACAGCCGGGGCAGCCCAGGGGGGGCGGGGAGCCTCCGGCCCAGCTCTGCCTCCCCTCCACTCGCGGCCCTGCCCTGGCTCACCTGTGGAGCTGGGCGTAGACCACACCCTGGAGACTCCCGCAGGTGCCTTGCAGCTGCTGGCACAGGCCACCCAAGGGCCTTTCCTGGGACTCTCCTCGCGGGGATCTCCAGTGCTCAGAACCGCCTTTGGTCCAGGCGGTGTCACTCAGTTCTCAGCTGAACACGAGCAAAACGTTTTCTTTTTCATACTGGAGGCCGAGCCCAGGACCTTCACCCTGAGGCGCAACCCCTCCTATGCCCCACCCCCGACCTTTCTAAAAATGGGGGTCAGGGTCTCACTAAGTCACTAAGTTGCCCAGGCTGGGCTGGGGCTTGCCTCGGCTTCCCCAAGTGCTGGCGTGACAGGCCTGTGCCATCAGGTCGATCTGGGGCAGAGCTGGCATGAGTTGCAGGGAAAGGAGCTTCCGGAGAGCTGCGGCGCTTCTCCGTCGTAGGAAGGGCTGCGCGAGGTGGCAGAGGTGGCAGAGCCCAGGACCGGGTTCTAGGCGGAGCGGGTCTCAGGCGCCGATGCAGGCTCGCCTTGCCGTGTAGATGAGGAGGGTTTGTTGTTTGTCAGTTCTTAGTATCCGAGTAAATGAGGACAGGGAACACATTTGTGGGGTTACTTTCATTACATTTTAATTCAGGAATAGACAAATCTAACCTGCTGGTAGGAGCGTGGCTGGGGCCGCACACCCGGGCGGCTCTGGGCTGCTGCTCCAGGCCAGACATGGCCATCTGGGGGCCTGCTCTGTTCTTCCACGGCCACTTGTTTCAGGGCTTGTCTTTAGATTCTTACGGCGTTCCCTTTACTGTGCAATTTCTGTTTCTTTTCCCTTCTCTGGGCACTTGCTCAGAACATCGCTTCCTAATCCCGCCGGGTTTCCTGTCTCCTGTAAGCAAGCAGGCTCATCCTGGAGGGCCGTATTGCGTGGCGACAGGACCAGAAGAGCTGGAAACTGCACACACCCGCCTCTCCTGCGTGGCGTTTCTTCCCTGTGCTGGTCCTTTGCTTCACCAGGAGCTTGGAACCCTCTGTGTTCTTTCCGGCCTACGCCAGGGGGCAGTGTTGACTCAGCCTTCGTGAGCCCTGGGTGGCTGCAGGGCGTTCAGCTGCCTGGAGAATGCGGAATTGTGGGCTGACTTTTTTGCTTCTGAGGGAGGTTGGCAGTGGGCATCTGGCTCTTCCAGGAAACAACCCGGAGCAGCGAGTGCTTGGGAGCTGTGCCCGCAGGTTGGACAAAATCCCGCAGAAAGATGTAGGATTCTGTGTTCCCGCGTTCATCTGCTGGCTTCCTGGCCACACTGTGTTTTTACTGAAAGAAGATATTTTTATTTTTTGGTGGCACTGGGCACGGAGCCCCAGGGCCTTCCCCCTGAGCTACAGCTCCTACCCATTTTATTTTTGACTTCTGAGGCGGGGTCTCACCAAGTTGCTAAGTTGCCTGCACTGGGCTTAAACTTGTGATCCTCCTGCCTCAGCTTCCCAGTGTGCTGGGATGACAGGCTTGCACTACGATACCTGGCTAAGAATTTGAATGTGTACATGAAGATTAAAATCTCTTTCTTTCTTTCTTTCTTTCTTTCTTTTCTTTTCTTTTCTTTTCTTTTCTTTTTTTTTTTACAAATATAGTCGCAGTCAGAATGCTACTGTTACTGAAAGAAAAACAGCCTTTGTAGCTATGAAAAGGTTTGTTTCTCGTGGGTCAGATTTTATTCTTTGTGGAAATTTAGAGGAAGAAGGATGCTGAGAAATAAGGCTGTGAATCACCCTAGATTGGGAGGGATACCACGTAACCCCCAGCAGATCCTCTGCAGAGGAGAAGAGGTGCGCTTGCATCTGCTCAGGGACACAGGCTGGATTCTTGGGTTCCCTGAGCCCGAGATTGCACTTGGGTTTCACATCAAATTGCATTTTTGGGGGGTAAATTTTTGAACATGGATAACTTCAAATCAGAGTATTTTGGGAGGAGGTGATGTCCTAAAAGTGAAATTTGGTTATTGTTTGAACAAGAGGGAATTAAAAAGAGTAATCAGATTTTTTCCTACATTACTCACTTGGTTGCTTTGGGAAAAGCCAACAGCTGACTTTCTAATCCAACTCATTTTATTGGCTATGAAAATTTAAAGATTACTTTCCAAGATAGTGAAAGGCCCCCACTCAGCCACATAGCCTTTCAATGAGACAAGAATTTATGGTTAGATTTTTTTTCTCTCTATCTTACCAACGTCTACTTCACATAGGTGATATTAAAGTGTTCTTCAACACTACCTACTCACTTCCCTGTAAATCTTTTGTGAGTCTTTTTAACGGTCTAGCAGCTCTGAAGTGAATACACTATGATTAGTTTGGTTTGTCTTTCAGTTGAGAACTTGGAAAGTAGTGAGGCTGTTGCTCCCTTCCTGCCAGGAGTACTTTAGAGAGTCCCTTCAGACCTGCCCCCCAAGACAGCCCTAACTTAGTAGTTGCTAGGTTAGCTTGTATGTGGAGACGTTCAGGTTAATAGCGTAGGTATGTGTGTATATATCCTATAAATACAGATGTACATATGAATCTTATGTCAGGCTGGAGTCCAGCACAAGGTCCATTATGTGGATTAGAGAGTAAAATATTATGGATAATAAACTACTAACATAATATTTATTTGTGGCAGAGTGCAGATGATTGAGTATGAGCACAGTGTTGTGGACACTGTGTGTGCAGACAGGTTGGCCTCGTGGGGACTCTGCCCCAGCGTTCCATGCCTGTTACTGCCCGAGTGGCGCTGCCCGGAGGACGTGCGGAGAGTTTATGTACAGGGAGCTCTGCGCCCACCTCGTGGCGCAGGCTCAGTGGCAGCTGCCCTCCGCCTTGCTGGAACTGTGTGCGCGGAGTTTCATCCTGCTGCTCACCTGCCCTGGCTCCTCCTGATTTGTGGGAGGGAGACCCAGGGAGGAGGGAGTTTTCTTGAACCTGGTCAGCACTCCGCCTCTTCAGGGAGCAGGGCTCGGTCACCTTGGAAACAGAGGGAGGGGCATCGAAAGCGATCTCAGCGAGGATGATGCCTCTTGTGAAGCAAAACGAACCAAAAATTGCTATATTTTTCTGGAGAAAAGTGGACAATATGTAAGGGTTTTGTTGTCTGCCTCAAAAGAGGGGTCCTTTGTGTTCTTTGGGGGGAACCAGTGCCTTACGGGGTCTGTACATACTGTAATTATTCAAGACTAGGGAACAAACAACTGTATTGTTGTAAGTTGTATGTGGCTTTGTTTTAACATTCCCCTAAATAAAACGGTTTCATTCTCCCCACAGAGAAAACATGACTGTTATCTCATAGTTGTGCCTTTCTATCTGTCTTCCTTTTCTTCCTTTGCTCTTTCTTCCTTTCTCCCTGTGCCTGAACACGTTACATTGTAACAGGTGGGAGGCAGCCAGGAAGAAGCAGCTGCAGGTGAGTGTGCACATGTTGTGACAGGAAGGCACGCGCCGTGGCCTGGTGACTTCCGCTTTCTGTCTTCTGTGAGACTGGAAGCACCGTCATCAGCTGAGAGTAAGAGGAAAGGCAAGTGGTCATGACTGGAGGAAGGGAAATGCGGAATTGCACTGGAAGGTGACGGCTCACTCAGGGTAGGGTTTAGGTCTGCAGTGTTCCAGTCGGCCCCCTGTGTGTGGAAGGCCGCAGGATCACAGGGCACTGTGCTCACCCATGGACGGGTTCATGGCTGGATGTGCTATGAGGGTGTGGGGCCTGCTTGGAGGTGGGTCCCTGGGGCCTGCTCTTACCTGTACCCCCCCCCCCCACCGCTTCCTGGCCACTGTGAGGTGAGTAGATACCTCCTGCCGTGCCCTTCCCCTACACCCCTTCTGCTTTGGAGGTATCTAGCCATGGAATGAAGCCATGAGCCAAACGGAACCTCCCCTTCCTTCAAGTTGTGGGTGTTGGGCACTGAGCGCACGTGGCGGGAGGCTAAGTCGCTGGGAGAGGGCTAGCCGGGTCTAGCTGATGCTGCGGGCTGGTTGAGCCTCCTGGAGCTGTGGCGCCTGAGCCCAGAGCCTGGGGGTGAACCAGGGCCCTTTGGCCCCTCAGTTTGGTGACACGAGGTAAGTTCTGAGTTCTTGAAGACTGTTTCTTCCCCTTGAAGTTACGAATGTGGAAGCCTCCCCATAGAGCTGCTCCGAAGAGGAAGTGAGCTCACGCTGGTGCCACGCAGAAGGTGAGCACGCACCCATCACTGTTCTCATTTATTCTGCACCCATGGGGCCCATTTTCCATGTGGTATGTGATTTCTTTCTTTTTTTCTGTCAGCAACCCAGGTAGATCAATGCCTAGATTAACTTAAGGTTGGCGTTTATCTGCCATAGGTGGCAATGTACCATGGAAAGAGTTCTCATCACCAAAGGGCTAGATCGACAGGGCGAACCGCTAGACGACACGGACCAGATTACTACAGACATGGAAGAGAGAGGGCAGCTAATCCGGCAAGAGAAAGCCGGTCTAAGGACAGGTCCTGCCGGGGTCCAGGTGGGTGTCACGCTGATTGAAAGGGGCTGTCATCAGACGCAAGAGTCAAAGGATGGGCTCCCAGGACTGAGCGGGTCTGAAGGGCCAGACGTGACCGCTGGTAACGAGGAAGGGATCTACAGGTCGGGCTTTGGAGCTGGTTGTGTTCGTGTTGCTGCAGATGCTCCCCAAGGTGGCAGTCCAGAGAAGAAGGCAGCGACACAGAATTGTGCCAGGGCCCAAGAACAGGCGGCCCGCGGAGGGCCAGGGAGCCGAGGGGGACGGTGGGGTCTGAGTGCAAGCCGCGGGGTTTATGGTAGGGAGAGGATCTGAGCAGCAGCAGGTGGGTCCGAGAGAGGGTCCTCGCCTTCCACGCTGTATCCTGCTTGGTGTGTTAGTCACTTCCCATCGCCGAGACAACACCTGCTGCCCACAGCTTCAAGGACGAGGCGTTTATTTTTGCTTACAATTTCAGTCCCTGGTTAGCTGACTCCAAGGCAGACAGGCATGGGCCAAGGGCCTGGTGGGGGGAAGCTTCTTGTTCCGTGGTGGCCAGGAACCAGGGCGGAGCTGGGACAAGGATGTACACTTGCGGGCCACGCCCCCAACAGCCTACTTCCAACCAGGCCGCGCCCCTACAGCAGGGCGTGAAATCACCCTCGGCCTGGCTGAGTCTCTCTGTGAATCTGGTGCCCCTGCTCCGGTCACGTTCCAAACGCAGGGGACTTTTCAGGGGCATCTTCCAGGAGTGTCTCTAGTTGTACTGCCACTGCTGCCTCCACGTCCTGAGGCAGTTCACAGTGCGTACCTTTCACGGTCATTGTGTCTTTAGGGAAGAACCCGCGGCCACAGTACCAGGTCGGTGACTGAGGTGACGAAGGACACACGGCCATGGGGTTCTGAGCTGCCTGCTGGACCCTGGAGGCACCCCGTATTTCCTGAGCACACCCGGTAGAGACAACAGTCAGGAAAAGGCCCCCGGAACTGCTTCAGAAGGTGGCAGGCACACTCGGGTAAGCATGGCCGAGCATTTTGCGGGAGACTAAGGTTTCTGTGTCTTTCACTGCTGCACATTTTCAAATATAGACGTTCACTGCGTAGTTTGATCACAGCAGCTGCTCCCCAGGAGCTTGTGACGCGGAGGTTCTGAGACACGGGCTCTTACGGGTCGTGGCTCATGGACATCGGCAGGGCCCAGGCTGTGCCCAGGCCCCTTAGAGCAGGGTCACGGGCGGTGCGCTGCAGTCAAGAGAGTTATTCCTTTATTATGTACACATGCAGTGCTGGGGATTGGGCATGCTAGGAAAGCACACAATTTCTCTTTGTGTGCGTGTGCGTGTGGTACTGAGGATGGCGCCCAGGTCTGAGCTACATCTCAGCAACCCCCTCCGCCCCTTTAAACTTTTGATTTTGACATGAAGTCCCACTAAGTCGTTAAATTGCCCAGATTTGGTTGCAGTCCTCCTGCCTCAGCCTCCCTGCGTGGTGGCCTGCATACAGTTTTTCATCTTGAGACCGCAGCAGGTGGTGGTTCTGGGGAAGCGTTGTTCGGGGATCTCGCCGCATCCCTGAGAGGGCTGTGATTACCGTCCCTGCAGTACCCGGGGCCCTTCTGTCCTCCTGAAGAAACGCAAAGGGGACTTTGTTAGGAAGTAACCGGGCCACTCTCGCTGTTGCTTATAAATATAATTTATTACCTGTTTAAAAATTCTTTCTTACATTTTGTACACGTTGCTGACAGAATAAATGCAGGCAGTTTACAAACAAGGGGACCTTAGTTAAAACCGGGCGAGGCAGCTGAGGAGAGGGAAGAGGAGCGCCCAGAGCCCGTGTCCCTCCCTTCCACCCCGAGCCTGGGTGGAGGAGCCTGGGTGGAGGACGGACAGAGGGACAGGGGCCCGGAGAACACGCCGCCTCCAACGGGGGGCGCTTAGAGGGGGATTGCATAGAAGATACCGCAAGGGGGACGTCACAAGGACAGGACAAGTGTTCCCTGGGGAGAAGCCAAGGTCGCGGCAGTTCGCTTCGGGCAGGAAACAGTGACCAAGCAGGAGACCTGAAGGCGACATTCCTGCCGCCGAAGTGTTTTACTGAGGACAACGAGGGGTGGCTTCGCCCTGGCCACGTGGGTGCTGGAGACTTTTCTCTGACAAACGTGAGATGTCTTCGAAAAGGACAAAGTAGGTCACCAGCTTGCCCTAGCTCAACGAGGAATGCAATGCACATGACACCGTGACACACACACACCTGCACACACACGTACACACACACATGGGGCAATGGCAGTCTGGCCAAATGCAACCTGTAGAAGGGTTTGGGCTCCCCAGGTCCAGGCGGGAAGGAAAGCAAACGCGAGTCACATGTTCGCTTTGTCCCAGTTCTGTCCCCTGTCCTTGCTGAGGCTGGAGAATCCGCACAGGGTTTCCCCCCAGCGTTAGCAGGAGTGGTCAACGACCTCAGGGCTAGGAGGAGGCAAAGGCAGCTGCCCCGGCTGGAGACCTCTGGATTTGATATGCTGTTTCCAAGAAGGTTTGTTTTAGCATCCAGAATGTTGCCCCGGCCAAGATTCTCAGAGGAGGCTGTGCCCCTATCCCCACCTGAGTGCTGAGGACCAAAGGGCACCAGCTGTTGCCCCCGTAAGCTGCTCCGCAGAGAACCTGGGGTTCAGCTCATGTCCTGACTCCAGCACTGAGTCACCCCACCCTGGGTCACGCCCACAGGAGGTCTGAGCGGGCTTCATGCAGGGGACCCCTGGAATCTAAGGATGACACAGGATTTAAGTGGACTCATCTGGGACCCTAAGTGTCAGGACCTGCTATTTATCATCGTACTGAGCACAAGTCTAACACGATACAATAAAAAGTGTGTGTACTAACTGGGCTCCGTGGTGTGGGCCTATAATTCTAGTAATCCCAGATCGCTGGGAGGCTGAGGCAGGATCTGGCAAGTTGGAGCCCAGCCTCAGCAACTAACAACATAACGAGACCTTGTCTCAGAATCAAATATGAAAAGTAAATGAGCTGAGAATACAGGTCAGGCGAAGGCTGTGGGTTGGATCCCCAGGACCATATTAAGAAAAGTTCGTATATAGTAAAATGGCAGGTGGACAGCTGAGCACCCGCAGACCCCATCCTCGCCCCTGCTCAGCTCCCACAGGCCTCAGCTGTCATCACAGGCTGTAAGAATGCTCAGGTGAGATCCTGGGTCACATCTGGAGAGACCCCTGAAGAACAGGACAGCCACTGTCTGCAGAGGACGCGGGCCTTGCCTCTCTGAGCTGCTGGGCTTCCTGGGCCCAGACATTTGGGAGTGGCTGCACATTTGACCCGGCCACGGCTCCCCACCCTCAGTGACCTAGGCCCAAGGCACCCAATTCACTTGGTGAATGAGCCCGTGACTGGCCCCGCCTGGATCAGGACGGACAGCAGCCCAGTGCCCAGGAAATGCTGGGACTCGTGAGCGCTCCTGAGGACAGATGAGCAATGGTTTCTGGGACCACAAGCCGCTGCGTGGGCAGTGACAGAAGCGGCCCTCACCGCTAGTGTGTGGAGGACGAGGGCCCAGCGGCCCAGGAGGCCATTTTCCCCGTTTCTCAGGAATTCCAGACATGCTTATGACTTCAGCTGACTTCCTTGGCCTGCACGGATGCAAGCTTAAATTAACATTGGTTACAATATATTTATTTTCCATTTTCCTTATTCCATTAAAAAATCATTAGCGATGCAAGTGAAATCTTCCAAAATGATCATCTCAGCCAGAGTATACAAACAGGCCTCTCGGGGCAGAGACAGTTCTTCATTGCACAGAGGGGAAGGCCTAAAGACTTCTTCAGTCAACATTACTTCAGTACACGTAAAAGTATAAAAATAATACAAAACCAAAAACCAAAGTAGAATAGTTGGTCCTATGAGGCACTCGAAAGGTAAAAACAATTTTATTACCTTGAGATAATTGATAATAAAAATAGTTCTTATTGGAGCTATAAAATCTAATGCTCGTTGGCCACAATCTGTACAAACGGGGTTTTGAGCAAGGAGGGGCGGCGTCACAGGAGGCTCCGTCCTCAAAGACGGCGAGGCGGTAGCTGGCTGTACCCCAGCTGCGTCTGCTGGCTCCCGCCTTTCTCTCACCAGCCTTGGACTCGCAGTGAGGTCTCTATGCAAAACTGGTGACTTGTCTAGAACAGCTGCTAAGCAAAAGCAAAATTGTCCATAAGAGACTGAAAGCAACTGGCGCTCTGGGAGGCTGAAGCAGGAGGATTGCAAGTTCAGTCCCAGCCTGGGCAACTTAGCAAGACCCTGTCTCAAAACTAAAAAATTAAAAACAAGCAGGTTGGAGATACAACTCGGTGTGAAGGGTGTGGGCTCGATCCCCAGTGCCACACGCAGACACACAAAAGACTGCAAACAAGTCAACCTTTTCTACCTTCAATACACGTTCTCTCAGGTCCTTAGCTTGTTTTAACTTTTGATTGGACCCAGGGCCAAACCTTACAGCAGCAAAGGTGAATTCTGGGGAGACAGTGAGGGTTTTCTGGGACCCTTCTTTGCCCAAAGATCCCCAAACTGAGTGGCCCAAGGCCACAGCTGCGAGGCCCCTGACGTACACAGAATGATACATGCCACACCTGGGGCACAGGCCTGTTGTCTCAGCACTCTGGGAGGCTGAGGCAGGAGGAGCCTAAGTTTGAGCTCAGCTGGGCAACTTAGCAGATCTTTTAATGAGACCCTGCTTCAAGAATCGATGCTAAAAATGGATTGGGGTTGCGGCTCGGGGTGGAGACCCTGAGGTCCACCCCTACTACCGCGAGAAAGAGCGAGAAGAGCCTCACCTGCGCTTCCCCAGGGGGCGTCTCTTCTGAGCGCGCACCGTGCAGACGCCTCTCGGGAGGATCGCCTCTGGGACCCACTCCTGAATGCCTTGTTTCCAGAGCACCCCGACCTCGAGCCCCAGGACTGTACCCGAAAGAATGGCTCGACTCTGTCACAGGTGGGAGACGAAACCCTGTCACAGTGACAGCACAGGTAAAAATGGCCCCAGGTGATGTGATTTATAGCGGCCACCTATGCAAAACATTGTCCCGGTGAGGGAAGGGCTCTGTGTCACAGCGACCAAGCGTGCCACACCAGCGCCCAGCTACGGATTCTGCACCCAACTTCCTTCCTTCCGGATCACGAAGAAAAGACATGAACTAGCGTGACAAGTAGAAAAGGAAGCCAGGCTGAGCCCTGTGCCTTCGCGTTACAGTTCCCACGACAGGGAGCAACGCACCACGGCGTTCTCTTCCGCCCACCCAGCCCTGCCTTCTGCACCCATGAGGTTTCCTCCTCCCTGCGCGGACACTTGTGCCGGCCGCAAAGGCGAACACCGGGAAACCACAAGAGGCTGACGCCGTGCAGAGCCCGTGCCAACCGTGAATGGTGCAGAGGCTGCCTCAGGTGTTCGGATGTCCTGTGGGCCTCCGCTAAGGAAGCCCCAGAAGATGGGCTCAGAGGGACGTGTGACTTTGTGAGGGGCGACTGAAGTGAAAATCTCCCTCTGCCTATTTGTCATAAGAGCCTACTGAACTCTACATGTGGGTGAATTCATGCCTTTGTCAAACAACTTTGAGATGAGTTGTGAAGTTAAGTCGGGGCCAGTTGTGTTGTCTGCCCCTAGGTGGCGCCATGCCCAAATGACAGACTTCCTCCACACAAATGCAGCCAGCGCCAGCTTTGCTCAGGACAAGGATCACAGGGGAGGAAGTGGCTCCCTGTGAGCAGGACCTTCTACGTCATACAACAGTCTAACAGCTAGGCCTCTATTGGAAGTGGGAGGGCAGCAGAATTCTTCACAGAAACGGTGTGACACATGGGTGTGGTCGATGTGGAACTTGTCACCCACGTCAGAGGGCGGGGACCGAGTGCTGTGGGAGATGCCCGCCCCAGGAAGCACTGCCACGCTCCCCTTTTCTGGTGGTGGGAGGTGAGGCCAAAGACCCCGCATCCGGAGGGAGCTCCACAGCCCGCCGGCTTCTGTCATGCCTGTTCTTGCTACGCTCAGTGTTCTGTGGTGGTGATGATTAATCAGAATTTTTAGCAAAAATCTTGGAATTGGGTCACCTGGAAAGCGATGTATGTGCTCGCCTCTCCCTCTCTTGAGGCACAGAAGAGTTTTTCATCAGCCACTTTAGACTTCTGAACCTCGATTCTACTGACGGCTCTCCAACCCCAGAAATGAAGACCCTCTGGACAGGCTAAATAGCTCAGGATGCAGCAGTGGACATGAACTCACTGTCCTCTTGCTTTTTATTAATGAAAGCATCTATTTTGGGCTTTGAGTTGAGACGATAGCTTTACTCATTGGTATGTGTTTTCTCTACTGACTTTGCTTATGACCTCAGTCTCTCCTGGCACAAGTGGTGGAACCGATACTTGTACAGACAGGAATTCTACCAAGCAGAGACGGTGGCAGAGACTGTGCACCTAAAACAGAAGATGAGGAAGAAATAGAAGGGGCTCCGTGACCGGGACTGATGGATCCTTAAAGACAGCGGTGGAGGAGTGTAAGAACATCATGGAGCAACCAAACAAGGAGGGAAAGTATGTGGAAAGAAGAGAGGGAAGGGGGCATGTTGGCCAGGGACATCCCACCAGCTACTTGGTACCTCGGTCCAAGTGGGCCACAGTCAGGCCCTGAAGGTTCAACCCGAGCCCTTGGCTTAGTGCTCAGGGTCGGGTTAGCTGCTGGACCATTCTTTCCTCACTGGCTGCACGAGTGTTAAAGAGCCTGTGCTGGGCCCAAGAAACCAGTCTACACCGAGGAGCCTGTTGACTAGCATGGTGCAGAGGTGCTAACCAAGTGCCCTGTGAATGCTGCTGAATATTATGGAAGAAAAGAAAGAAGAGGAAAAAATACACTATGTTTCTGCTGCTAAGGTGGATGTGTAGGGGTGGACGTGAGAGGGCGACCAAGGCAGTGACAAGAGAATCTACAGGTAGCTGAAATGCAAGATGGACAGGACAGGGCAGAAAGTGTGAGGATGCCCCCGTCAGTGAGCAGTGTAGTCTAACGATCCAGAGACGGAATATTGAGCAGACGTATTTCAGGGTAGGATGACTCTCCTGTGTCAGAACTGTTTTGAGAGACAGCTAGGTGGAAGGCTAGCCAACTGTCTGAATGGCGGTGGCCAGAATCCACCATCCTTCTGACAAATGAGACTGAGGTGCCATGATAGATGCCCACCATTTTTGAATTTGAGAGGGTCTAATCTCACCCCTTATTTCACAGGTAGAGAAACTGAGTTCCAATGGGTTTCAAGCCTTCCCTAAGGTAGCAAAGCCAGACTGTGCCAAACCAGGCTGCTTTTCTGATCTCCAGTTCAGGGACTCTCCCCCAGTCCCCTAACCCCTAACGCAGCGTCTGGGGGAGTCACCATGAGGGACAGATGACCACAATGAGACAGTAACTTCAAAGAGAAGACATCTCCTCATAGGACTCAGAGGAGAAAAGACCCTGACTGCGAAACAACAGAACGGATGAACAAAACCCAGCGAGCACTCACTACCTTTCCAGGCCCGAATGCCAAAGGTCAGGGGTCAACAAAACCCCGCCTGTTCCATAACCAGCTGACCACACCCAACCCAACAAGTGAAACCGCGAGGCATATTTTGGTTCATACCAAAGACCGACAGTGGTGTTAACAAGAAAAACAGGCTAAAAGAAGACCCTTTTGCTATAATACTTGCAGATACAGTAATAATAATACTTTTAAAAATTTCAGATTGCATACGACAAACACTTGTGTCCTGAAGAGTGTTAGTGTGGTGGCGTGTGGATTACTGTCCTCCCTGCAACGCTACAGCTCTGCTCTAAAGGGTGCCCGGCAGGCCCCCCCAAGGCATGAGGAATCTTGGTCATTTATTTCTCTTTGCATTAGATTCTCCACTTCCCTGATACAATCGGTCACACTGGTTCTACGAGTCCTAGGAACAGGACAGGGACAGGAGGATCAGCTGCGACACCAGATGCTCACACGAAGGGCATCGAAAGTCTGCGATGTCTCTGGAAATGACTCATCGGAAGTAGACACGACAAAACCGTCCACAGCTTCAACTCCGAGCGATCTGAACAAAAATAGAACGAGCCACGGACAGTGTCTGCATCCCTGTCCCATTTGATGTAAACAACGTTGGTAAAAATCGGGTTTGTTAAGAAAGTTTATCCATAGATCTGGATAGCAATCAAAAGCGTTTCCTAGGAAACTGTAAGATCCTGTACCACACAGCATACAGCCCAACTAAGAGAAAAATCAGGTTGGCGTCTCCATTCAAAGGTACAAATTTGTATAATTCTTCACTCGTGTGAGGCTCCCCGGTAGGGTGGGAACGGCCCCCAGGGGAGGATCTGTGTGGCTTCTCTTTCCTGCTGCCGCATTGCCTGGAAGCTCACGGGTCTGGTCTGGAATTCCTTCCGGGGCGTGGACATCCTGCGCTATGCTCGCTGCGTGGTCAGTACTGCCCCTCCGCTGCCAAGGACATAACCGTCTCGTGCCGTCCCATTTCTTCCAGGACAGCCGCTAACGTGCTGAGGTTTCCATCCGGGAAGTTCTGTGCTTCCCACAGATCCAGGATCACACCAGTGGGGCTTGATTTGGTGGCAAAGTAATTCAAGTACCTGCAATGGGAAGGGAGCGCGAGCTGAGGGGCAGGGGCGTGGCCGGTGGCCCGCTCCCCCCTGCTGTTTTTACAGAGTGAAACCTTTCTGTCCTGAAGCACCATGATTTCCGCCCCCACCCCATGGTTAACTGCGAGCCACCCTACGTGACGTGCCAGTACCTAATTAGATCAGCCCCAGACGGGAGACGTGAGGTTTAACTTTGTTAACCTCAACTCTGAGTACGATAATTTAAGAGACAAGATGTCTATGGGTCAGATCTTAAACGGGAAACAGGAGACTTATGTTTTGTCTCCAGCCCAGGCCTTGATGACCTTTGACGGGTCATATGCCACCATTTTTATTTATTTATCATTTTGCCTGGCAGTGCTAGCGGCATGCTGCGAAGGAGGTCTCTTTATGCAACTTAGCCTCAGTGCTGTTAGCGTGGGCGTGATCTGTCAAGCAGCAGGTTCTGCGGGGCTGAGGATGAGGACCGCTAATTACTTCAGCAGCGGCGTCTCTAGCAGGATGCTTCAGGGGGAAAGCGGGGTGAAGAGACGCCGCTCCTAGGGTTGTAGATTTCGGGGGGAAGACATGTAAGGGGGCTCCTCTGCCCCGAGAATGGACATATCTGACAGAGGAAAGCTCAAGAATCCATTACTGCATAACGTGGGGGGACTGAGCCCTTCCGTGTGACAAACAGACCCCAAAATTTGGGGTGTGTGTGTCAGTCAACTCAGATCTGTGCTTGCAAGTATGTGCCGCTAGGTACAGAGAAAGTGCTTGGTCACGTTAGCAGAATGAAAAAGGAAGCCAGGCCTGGTGGCGTGGGCCTGTCCTTCCAGCACTCTGGGAGGCCGAGGCAGGAGGACTGCCGATTCAAGCCCAGCCTGGACAACTGAGCAACTTAGTGAAACCTGTCTCAAAATCAAAAATTAAAAAAGGTGGGCTGGTGACATGGCTCAGTGTGAGCCCTTGGGCCTGATCCCGAGTAAGCCAAGAAAGAAGTGAACAGATGTACGGATGGAGAAACCGTGGGTGCTGGGTTGTGTGTAGGACTCACCAGTCCCGAAGGACTGGACGTAAGGGGAGGAGCTGGCCACCCGTGCCGGCCGCACCCACCTGTCCAGGTTCAGTTTATGGGCCAGCATCCTCCAGTCGTGGCCCCTGGTCTGCGGCGCATCCAGGCTGCTGCACAGCTTCTGCCGGATGGGCAGAGGGATGCTGAAGGCGCTGGGGCCGGTAACGGTGGTGATGGTGCCCGTGGGGTCCAGCAGCGGCAGCTCCATGCCGGTGGGCTCCTGGGGGAACCAAGCAGAGTCAGTCCTGAGGACGAAAGCGGCCCCAGTGGACAGCTGGTCCGTACCGTGCTATCCCCGGCGTGGAAGGGCGCTAGGGAAGGGCGGCTGCCTGCAGCCCTGGAAGGGAGGGTCCCCCACAGGCCCTGGGCTGGGGGTGAGGGGCAGAGGGACATTCTCAGCTCATTTTGTATGTAGGGGTCTTTGGTGAGGCCTGGGCTAGACAAAAACCTCGGGCGCGATACAGTGACGGTTTTATTTATTTTATGCGATACCGAGGACTGAGTCGAGGGCCTTCACACTGAGCTACGTCTCTAGCTCACTTGTTAATATTATTAACTTTAAATTTTTGAGACAGAGTTGCCTAGGCTGGGCTTAAAGTTGTAATCCTCCTGCCCCTGCCTTCCAGAGCGCTGGGGTGAGAGGCTTGTGTCACCAGGATGAGCTAATTTGGGGTACGGTTCAGAGGAAGAGGCTGAAAAGGGCAGCGCTCTGCGGACGGGCAGGCCGAGAGCAGACTCTGGCCTGCCCGTAGTCCTGCCCCTACCCTGCCAAGGCCTCTCCTGCTCCTGCCGGGGAAGTGGGACGGGCTAGACAGAATGATGACAAAAATACCTTCCTTAAGGAAATGGTAACCACAGTGTATCGCCTTAGGGCAAGCTGCTAATGGCACCCTCTATTGCCGCAACTTTTAAAAAAATCTAATTTTAGTACAGAAAACCATAAATTGGCTCTTAAAATAGTTTCAGATCATAAAACAGCAGCACAAATGCAAAAATCTGAGTTTCATCGGCAAGAGAAGCCCTAATCGTTCTCTGATCACTCTGGCTGGCTAGAGAAGAGGAAGCAAGTGTTGCCTGGAAACCATTAAAGCATACAAGGAAATCGACTTCATCTATTTTAAATTCCTCTCTCTTTCTCTTTTAAGGCGGGTAATTCCTTGCCAGGCGTGGTGGCCCAGGCCTGTAAATCCCAGCACTCTGGAGGCTGAGGCAGGAGGATAGCACGTTTGAGCGCAGCCCTGGGCAGCCTAGCAACTTAGTGACGCCCTGTCTCGATCAATGAAAGAGGGAGGCTGAGGACGGAGCTCACAGCAAAGGCCCTCTCAGCCCTCAGGAGGTCTCTGGCGTCCTGCTCAGTGCCCAGGGGCCAGTGGCGCCTGGCTCAGAGTTCCCACGCCCTGCCTTGCGGGCCTTGGTGACCTGTGCATGTGCACGAGCCCAGTGCTGTGGGCGGCGGGCAGGACCTTAAGTGTCCGCACCAAAGCGGTACGAGTGGCTTTCTGAGAGTGGCATTCGTGCTGACGCCCTGGCTGGTGCGATCCCACGGCACGGGCCGGCCAGGGCTTGAAGATCATTCTAAAGCAAATCTAACCCTTTGGGTCATCGTATGCTCAGTGGTGTTGCTGCCGTCATGTTTGGAGAGACATTACTGGCCCCTCCCTGCCCGCCCCGGGTTCTCCCGGGATCTAAGGGATCGTGGCGTGCCACAGAAGTGTCCCGTGCGGGCCTGAGTCCCTGATGAGGCCGGCAGCAGGCAGCTCTTTCCCACCTAGGCCACGCTCTTTCCAAAGGACCCAGAGTTGAAAGTTCCTAACCGCCAGAGGCCGAGTTCAGAGAGTGGCCGGGAGAGTGACCGGAGACAGACACAGCGTCATCCACACGTGCCAGCGCTGCTCCTGGCAGAGAGGAGGTGGGTAGGGTGGGGAGGCGCAGCACACGCTCTCTAGGACCTCATCCACCACCCCACCCGCTGTGAACTCCTGGTGACCTGGACAGGAATAGGCTCTGTGCAAGCCTGTGATCCCGGGGCTCTGCGACCCCCTCCACCCCCACCGGGATCACTGAGCTACATCCCCACCCCACTGTTAAGTCTTGATTTTGAGACAGGGTCTTGTTAAGTCATTAAGTTGCTTATCAGTTCTAACAGTGTTCTGGTATTTTTTGGTTCTATGCATAGAATCCTATCATGTGCACACAGGTATAACTTGACTTTGCGCTTTATTTTTGTATGCCCTTGATTTTCTTTATTTTGACTATTGTTCTGACTAAAAATTTATACTTTTTATACTGAAGATGGAACCCAAGGATTTTACACTGAGCTATATCCACAGCCTTTTTTTTTTTTTTTTTTGACTTTGAGACTGGGTCTTGCTAAGTCACTAGGTTGTCCAGGTGGGACTCAAATTCATGATTCGCCTGTCTCAGCTTCCAGAGTGCTAAGACTGCAGGCCTGTGCCACCGAGCTGGGCTTCTGGCTAAAACTTGTAGTGTCACACTGAGTAAGAGTGGTGGGGACAGACACCTGTGTGTGGTTCCTTAGCCGACAGGAAGTGCTGTCAGCTTTCCCATGTTGTCCAAAGGTGGCCATGGTTCCGTCTTACCTAGCCTTTGCTATGTGAAGGCAAAATCCTTCTATATCTAACTTGTTCAGGGTTCTTATCACAAAAGGACACTGAATTTTCTCAAAGGCTCTTCCTGTATCTACTGAGATGCTCGACTTACTTATATTCCTCATTCAATTGAAATACGCCAGGCCCAGCGGTGTAGCCTGTAATCCCAGAGGCTGAGGCAGGACAGCAGGGGCTCACAAGCTCAAGTCTAGCAACAGAGGGGCCCTGTCTCAAAACGAAAACTTAAAATAAGGCAGGGCACGCAGCTCAGTATGAAGACCCTGGCTCAGTTCACAGAACTACAAAAATAAACTAAAATAAAAAGAGGAATTATGTCCCTGAGCTGTCCAACCCACACACTCAGCCATTCCCCTCAGGCAGAGGAACGACTCCATGGGACTGAAGGTCTGTGTCCTAGCAGGAGGCTGGCAACGGCGTTCAAGAGAACAGAAAAACAGATGCACTTCTCTGTTCCCCACGAGCAGCGCCTCTGATACAACCACAAGGCTGGCCTGTCACCTGGCAGCTGCCAAGGCCCAGAGAAGTCATGGTGGGCATGGTGACATAAGCCTGTGACCTCTGAACTCACCAGGCTGAGACAGGAAGACTGCTGTGAGGTCGAGGTCAGTCTGGGCTACCAAGTGAGTTCAGGACCAGCCTGAATGAGAGGAGAGGGGGA